>PVJH01004315.1:0-127139 GCA_004026705.1 Nesogale talazaci
TTCAATTAAAATTGAAGTCAAGATGGAAAAGGATTTAATGCTTAACATAGATAATTTTACTTATGCAAAATATCAATTGGTTATAGTCTGATTTGATTTAAAAATCCATTGTAGGCTTAGAAAGCATAAAAGGAGTTAAAATTTAGCAATACATCTTATCCTTAGGCAAACTCATAAGAATGGCCACTGAAACTAAATTAGGATGTATACTTGTTTCTGGAAGCTTTCCAAACTCATCGTTAGTTTTAAGAGCCAAAGACCTGAGCAGAAAACTAATACTTAATAAAGCATTAGTTCCATCTCTCTAGGAAAAGGATCTGGAGAAACTGACTTTTGTGTATTTTCAATTTTTAAAATCCATATTCATCCCACTGCCTGTACAGCATAAAATATGTTCTCCTTCCAATAGCCTCTTAACTAAGACTTTAAGAGGCTTTCAATATTGCCCGAGACAGTGCTCTTAAACTTGGCTGTCCATGGAGATCACCTGGAGAGTTTAAAAAAAATACTAATGGCTGGATCACACATCTACAGATTCTTATTCAACTGGTGTAGGATGATGGATTGGCTAATGGAATTTTTTTTTAAGCTCCAAGGTCATTATTTGAGAACCACTAGGCCACCCTTCTCTCCCTGGAGAGTCTGTGACTTGCACTTTCAGATTATAATATCTTTCATGGTACTCAACCTCGGGCATATGGATCAACAGCACCCTGTTGTCCTAGAGGAAGACTTGAGAAGTCATCCTTGATTCTTCTCACAAGTTCACCATGTCCAGTGGATTTTGCTCGTTCCCTTTCTAGTTAGGATGCTTCCTTCCATCTTCATCATCAACATGTAGTCCAGGCCTTTCTCCCCACCACCTCACACGGAGTTCCCAATGTGTCTTCCTTCCAATTGTGTTCCAGCTGCTAGATACAGTTACTAAAGTCACAGTATCACTTGTCAAGGCTTCCTGATCGCCTTCTACCACTGGCTGCTGCGCCATCTCCAACTAATAGAGAACCCATGTGTGTCTGAGTAGACCTATATTCTCCTGGGTTTGCAGTAACTGATTCTTTGGAAGAAACTCACAAAATCCTGCTTGCAAGGTGCCTCTAGATTTTGCATGCCACAAACACAATTCCAAAAACTCTTCAGGGACTGGTACCTGCCCACCTCTCAGGCATCTATGTTGAATCTCTCTTTCTCCTCTTTGAGTGCCTACCAGAGGGCACATTTTGCCATTTCTCCGATGTCTTCTTGCCTTCTGCTCTTTCCTCAAGCTGCCTCACCTGTAGAGTCTGACTGTCTCTCCCCTTTTCTGCCTTCTGCTCATCCCTCGAGTCTCGGCCTACAAGTTACTTGCTTAGAAATACCACGTCTGCCTCTGGTCTAAGACTAGCTCTGTTAGTGTTTCCTGAGCTCCCCATTGCCTTGCTTGATGTCTTTCTTCTACAGCAGACTCGAAGTACAGGAAAGGCACATAGCTATGCTGCACCTCACTTCAGACCAGGCTCCCTCCGAGCTGGCCCAGAATGAGTGCTCAGGAAATCACTTTGAATGACTGATGGTTGGATTAATTAAGGCCAGAGTTCTAGTTTTCTAGCCCATAACAGTTAATTTCCAGGAAAAGTAGGATTGCTTTAATCCCCATATGCAAATTGATTTTAAAATAGCTGAAAAGAACAGACTGTACATTGCCCATCCATGGACAAGCCATGTGGTGTTTGTCTCTGGTTAATATTTAAATTAAAAGTATATATCTAGTAGCTACATCCAAATGATCCCAAGACCACCTTTCTTCCACCAAATGATCAAGCAGGAAACTGAAAAACATGTCACTGATTTCAATGTTTAAAAACCAACCTATTTTGTAACCACTCTGTGTTTGTCCATTGTCTTTTAGATATTTATCTTTGAAAATAACATCTACTACTGTGCCCAAGTCGGAAAGCAGGTGATACGTGTGGTTTCCACTGGGAAGGAAGGAGTCATTTACAATGGCCTCAGCGACTGGCTCTACGAAGGTAAGTCTTGGGTTGCAGAGGAGCTGAAATGTCTGGAGATTGCTCTTATTCCTGCTGCTGCTCCTAGGTGACATATATATATATATATATATATATATATATATATATATTTTAACTTTAAGTGTAATTGAAATGCCAGTGTTTAAGGCTTCGGGGAGAGTCAGCCTGCAATCTTTGAGTGTACACCTGGTGGTGCGGAAGGTGTGAATACTCACAGTCACCTTGTGGGTTTTCTAGAGTCTGCTGATTTCTGAAGGGCATGGGCCATGTTTTAGGGAGCAGGTGTATTGTTAGAGGAGATGATTATGCGTAGATTCGTCTGCGCCTGTTGCAAGCTGTGTGCCTTGCTTTGCTGGTGGTGTTAAGAGTTTTGAAATAAAGAAGAGGCTTAATCTTTGAAAAGGCCACAACCCAACCATTGCAAATATAACCCACCTTGCTGGACATCTTCTCCTGCTGGTTTCCCCTTAGCACCTAAGAGGTCACGCTGAGCTCTGTGGGTAGGGCATTTGAGAGAGATGCTTGCTTCCTGGGCCTCTACAATCCATCTCTTTGCTCATGAGGCCATCATCAGAACAGGAACAGCATATATTGATTGTTGCTAGGGATTGGGCTTAGCACTTGTTATCTGTAACAATATTCTGAGGCAGACATTCTTAGTGTGTTATACATGGGTCTTTATAGTGCGATTAGGTACTTTGCCCAAGCTTAGACAAGATGAAGAAAATGTTATGGGAGAATATCATTGATCACCTCCAGGATGATCACCCTTTTAAGGATTCACAAGTTGGATTTGGTAGGTTCATCTACCACAACATTTGGTGGATAAACTTCTGATGCCTTCTGCAGCCTCTCAGTCTAACCCCACATGGCAACAAAAAGAACTCATCATGTGACACTAGCATGGAAGGATCAAGGGACGTTTGGGGCACTATCTAGCCAATGTCCTATTGCATTAGTCTGGGTGGACTAGAGAAACAAATTTATAGACACACATATGGATTTAAGGGAAAGCTTTAGATACAAGAGGAATGGAACAGTAAGAAAGCATCCCAGTCCAGTCCAGTTCAAAGTCATAAATTTGATATGAGCCCATACATCTGATGCCAGTCTATAAAGTCTTCTTCCTACTCACGAAGAACGTGCAGTAAAGACATCTGGGAGCTGGCAGGGGTCTCCCCATGGCTCCTCATTTCCAGGGCTCAGGGTCCATCAGCAGTATCCATTGATGGTAAAAGCATCTCAGCTCAGGGGTTTCCACGTGGCTTCTCCAGCCCCAGAGGTTTGGCTCCATCAGGGCAAGCCCATGTGGCCTCTCCTCTGGCTCCTCCATTCTCCAGGAATCAGGATCAATCCGCCTGATGTCATTTCATCTTGTCAGTAGTTCGTGTCTCCAAGAGGCTCTCTCAAGTCTCTCTTCTCCATTTGGGAAATACTGTGAGACTTCGTAGAATTCTCAGGAGAAAGACATGCCCACGCAGAGGTCTCACTGGCGATCTCCAAAGTGACAGGCTGGACTCCACCCCTACACTCCCAATCATGAAATTGGCATCAAGTACATGACCGCCACACACTTTTTCTCAGTACTATTTGTTTTTCAATCTGGTTTTCTGCATTGCAGAGGCATTGTACATCATAAATTACAAAATAGATCGATATGCCAGACTAGGAGTATAAATCTAGGCTTAAATAATGAAGTCATAAAGTTCTATTGATTCCTAAATGACTTAAATTAAGGTATAAATTGCAAACAATAAAATGCACAACTTTAAGGATAGCAGTGGATAAGCTCTGTCAAATGTATGTAATATGTAACCTCAGTGAAGTCGCAAACTATTTTTATCATCCTGAAAAGTTCCTTAGTATCCTTAGACAGTCGGTTCTCCTCCACCCATGCCCCCCTCTCAGAGACAATCACTGATCTGTTTTATGTGCAGCCTGCTTTCTAAGAGACCTCTGCAGCATATCCACTCATAGAAGGATCTCTTTGTCAACGCAGCCACCTTGGCAGAAAACCCTGTTTCTATTGTAATGTGACTGCCAGTGTATACAGCACCCTTACTAGTGCAGGTTCTAGCTTGCCTTCGGAACCAAAGGAAAATGAGTCTGCTGCATTATGCCCTTGGCCCCATGTGGGAAGTCACTGTAATGATGGGCAAGGTGACTGTAGGCATTCTCAGCTGCATGTGAGCTGCATGCCTTTAAAGCTCTTCCAGCACAGTCCAAAAGGGGCACTTGGCACAGACAGGCACACCCAGAACATTCAGTCCGATAGATCAAGGCTAGAGGAATGCTGGGCCAGTCATGTATATAGTAAAGTCTGGGAATCCATGGGTGAGAAGTAATAAATTCACCTGTTAACAAGAAGGTTAGAGGTCTGAGTCTCCACCAGGGTGCCTCAGAAGACAGACCTACTATTCTGCTACCCAAAAGTTGTCCACTGAAATACCCATGGGCATATTTCTGTTCTAACACATATGTGGGAGTCACGAGTCAGGCTTAACCCAACAGCAATAGGTCGCTGATATTGATAGCGAGGACTCTGAAGTTATGCGGTGACTGAGCTTCAAACAGAAGCAGAAAGCCTTCTTCCAGAGAGCAAAGAGAAAATCCTTTTATTCTTGCTATCTGACAACAGAAATGTGTCTAATGGGTCTTCGGTTCCCGCCTCACAATCACCCTGTAGGACAGCGGTTTCTCTGCCTGGGAACCTTCATGAAAGCAGACAACTTCACCCTGGGGAGCAGCTGGTGGGTTCAAACCACCAACCTTTTGGTAAATACCCCGTGGCTTTGCCTATGGTGCTCCCAGGGCTGCCTGCACAATGTAAGGAAGAGCAGAATATCGAACTGAGAAAGAGAGCAGAACTATTCCAACTAAAATGCCTAGCAGTTACAAGTAAGGCTCTGTAGTCCAGTCGCTTCAGACCCAGCTCAGACATTTGCTTGACCAGTAACCTTGGACAAGTTCTTCCCACTTCCCGGCCCTCAAATGCTCATTTTAAAGCAGAGTTAATGCCATAGAATTATGTAGCCATTGTTGTCAAGGCTGGTAGAAGGTTGTAAATGTCACGTTTTTTCATAAATTGTTGTGGTGAGGTGTCGTAAAGTCTCTTCCAGCCCAGAGCGAGTCTTTGTGCACCCTGTCCTTCCCTATCCTGACAATCGTTCCTATTCTGAAGCCCATTATTGAGGCCATTGTATCGAGAGAACTGGTTGAAGGTCCTTATCTTTATCCTAGAGGAGAACCTCTACTTTACCAGTCACATTATCTCTAAGAACAGGAAAGCATAATGACCATGAACGATGAAATTTAGTGTGCTCTTTATTGTTACTGCAAGAAATAGTTTCTATTACTTTTAATTGAGAAAGGCAAAATTATCTGGGAAGAAAGAAGACAGAAGCATTAACTAAGGCAAAGTTCCTTATTGCCACAGGTTCCCTGAAGGGGGACCTGCAAGTGGCCAGACCTTGCACACTGAGAGGCTGCACTCCCCCCACGCAGCTGTCCTGCTGGATTCAGAGCAGTTTCCTGACCAGAAAGTTCCCGAGAGGTCCAGCCAAGCAAAGACCCAGAAGCCCTAGAAAGACCCTTGGAGGACTGGTTGCAGTAACCCAGGCATGTTCAAGAGTTAATCTTCTTTTTAAAAAATCCATAGCCAAGAGATTTAAAATATCTTTCTTAGCATCTTCTTAATAAAATAAAAGTTCATTGCTTTGCAATCCAAGTGAAGCTTTTGCTCCAGCAAATCCACTGAAAGGACATTTTTCCACAAGGCATTTACACAAAATTGTGTTGATTTGATAACAGAGCCCCAAATAGTTTAAATCAATCGCCGTTGATGTGGCAGCTTAATCTACTTAGTGCTGTTCCCCGGAAGGTTATATATGCTGATGCTTGGATTTCTGTAAGTTGGGAGCATAAGAGCCTCGGGGATTCCTGCTTATTTTTAATAATAGGAAGGTAAACTTTGAAGACTGGTTTGACTAATCTGTGACTTAACTATTTCACTATCAGACTCTTCCTTTAAAAAAAAATGTGGCTGGAAACTACTCTGGCTGTTTGCAAAGGACTTTCCTCACAAAGAGATGTGTCAGTACTGAAAGGAGACTGTTGTTCCTGTTCATTGTTGTCGAGGCTCTTCCAACTCACAGTACAGTAGAAAGAAACACTGCCCGGTCCCGTGTAATCCTCACAATTGTTCGGAACCCATGGTTGCAGCCATCTGATTCCTCTTTCTCACTGCCTCTCCACTCTGCCAAGCGTGACGTCCTTCCCCGGGGACGGGAGGCGAAGCTATACAAATGCTCACCCACCACTGCAGTGCACAGGTTTTGTAGGCAGTGAAATTCAAGATTGATTTTGTTGTTATTGTTTCCCTGGAGGACTATAAACATATTGAACAGAGCTAAATACTGGAGCCTGGGGGGGGGGGCGGGGGGGGGGAGAAGAGGTGGCGACACTGGAGCAGCCAAGCATCTCCATCCTTTAAGCAAAAATTTGTCTTACTAATACCCCTGTCTTCTTTTATCCCAGACATTTTCTCCTTCACAATCAAAATAACAGTACCTCATTACAGCAATAATAACCACCCTGACTTTTATTAATCATAGTTCTTATTGTTTGATTCTATAGGAAGACCCTTCTCAAATGACGCAAAGCAATTATGAACTGTGTTGAAATGCAAGCCAAGCAGGCAATCTATTACTAAGCTGGTTTGGGAATTTCTTAGGCCATTTTTTAAAAGATGTTAACAGAATCAGTACCAATGCCCTAATAATTATTTTATTCCTCCCGAAGAACCCTGAGGGGTAACAGGAAAAGGTCAAGTAGACTCTAAAGTGAGTAAGTTGAGAGTTAGTGGGTGGCTTCTCATTTTGCCTATAATCCTGTACATTATAATTTTGAATATTTGAAGGGGCAAAGACTTGAATAGGGAAGAGGCAGGGAATGCTTTATTATAGGAAGAAATGTCATCACAACTGAAGTATTTATGCAGTTTCATGGATTTAAATTCAATAATAATAATTGCTAGAATAATAATTATAAGTGCTTAAAGCATTTTTGGAATCATAAATACAAATGATAAAAAGTTGAATTAGTCTGTTCCACAAGAAAAAAAACAGGAGACATCTTCCTATGTCCTCCAATCACCCTAAATTTTCTAAGTCTCTTGAACAGAAATGTAATTTTTAAGTGCCAGTCATGAATACCTTGAATTTAGGCTTTCATTCATCTTCTTGATTCATTAAGTATCTCCGCGCACTATGTATGCTGCAGTAAACACTGACATCCAATGTGCTGAGTGTCCATTTTACATAAGTTAGACCATTTTGGAATCCAATCCAATTCGGCCTGCCATTGTCTTCCATTAAACATCAATAGATTGGGTCAGAAGAGCCCTGATAGGACTGTGATTTAGCATTTAGTAGCCAATCATAAGGGTCATAGTTCAAATCCACCAGTTTCTCGTCAGGCAAAAGATGTGGCCATCTGCTTCCCTAAAGTTACAGGTTTAGGAATATTCTGGAACCATTCTACTCTGTGCTATGTGGAGGCTGTAAGTCAAGATGGACTTGACAGCAAAGGGTTTGCATTTTAATGTTTTGGATTTGGGTGGATAGAAGATTTCATGCTCAGTATCATTCTACCAATGAGAAAATATTGTGCATAGCTTCTTAGGCTATTTTTAAGATTCTTTAGCGCACATGTAGCTTTCAAAAGGAGACATGGTGACATAGAGATGACACATTCAAAGCCACAAGCCATCCTTGGGGAGAAAGGTGGTTTTCCTACTACAGTAAAAAATTACAATCTCAGAAATCCACAAGGCAGTTCTATTCTTCCCAACAGTGTGTCTGTGAGTCATAAATGGCCATGGCAGTGCCTGTTTGTGGTTTTTATTATTAAGGGAAGGATCTGAATGCCTTTGGAATTATTGTTGGCTCTTTCCCTACTTATGTGATGGGAAGATTTGGGTCGGACTTGGAAATCTCTCTTGGTAACTTGTCAGAAATGTGTGATTACAGCACTTTGTTATATAAGACAGAATTGATGCAATTACATGCTGAGACTGTAGTGATGGTGCCTAGGTTTGAATAGTAAACATATCACTGGCAAGCTGTGTGAAAGTTGATGGACTGTTTGATTTTTTTTGTTCCTCTGTTGGATTGTCTTCAAACTCAGGGTAATGGTAATGTGAATGACCTGAGTGTATTGTGAAATGACAGAGTTCGTTCAAAGGGGCTTCAAAAAGTTCCTGGGAAAACTCATTATCTTTCAGTTCCATGTTCCCACCAACCTTTTGAAGCCTTCTCATATAATTCTTAGGCAAGTGCTGGGAACTGGTGGGTGGTAAGTACTGCCAATACTGCTACAACTTTAACTTGTCGTGTCTACAAGCGTTAATAAAATAGGGACACCTTCTGCACTTATTTCACCAAGCATTTGTCAGCAACCAGTGTACTTAATTGATTATCCCCTACTGTAAGTTCAGGGAAAATTATTAGTTCTGTATACTTATAAATTATTATTTTTAATAACTGTATGTAAGAAGTGTATTGTGAGTTTAGATCAAGTAGGAAGGATATCAATGTGGGATTCAAAATTACCTTTGGGGCCCTCCTATTTCCCTCTTCGATTTCACCCACTTGAAATCACATCCCCTTAATTTATACTGACATGTGATAGAGATACAAGCTGCTTGCTTGGTGAGCACCAAATATCTTCTAACTTGATAAAAAAGAAGGCCTCGTGAGCTTTTATAGAAATTAAATTTTATATATGTATATATACACATGTATACTTTGCTTCATCCATGGTCTCTAAAGAAAGATAAAAAATGAAAGTAATAATGAAAATATCTAAAATTTAATTATTATTATCAAGCAATACTCGGAGGTGCATTGCAATGATTGCTGGCTAAATCAAATAGAAGTCATCTCAAGCGGTAGGCTTACTGCTTTCAATATTTAATGTAACTGAAATGAGTATTTTTCTTATCTATCCTGAGTCACCAAGTTCATGAAGAATTAAGAGGCTCAAGTTCAGTTGCATATAAACTTTATCATATAGAGAGACACAGAAGAAAAGCTAAATGTTGTTCAGTGCAAACTCATTCAGCTCTGACAAGGAAATGAATGAGAGGACTTCATAGGAGCATTTTCTCTGATCAAATGAAATTTGTCTTCAACATTCTCTATGTATATCTACATCTGCATAATAGTGATCTAATGCAGGGGATGAAACTGTCAGAGTATGGAGTAGAATATAGTAGGCAATGTAACGCTTTGATCCTTCTTATCCATTGGACCCAGCTAAAGTCATCTATATGTATAGGTTACATCAGACACTATTCAATGCTATCAATGTGTTGTCTACACATCCCAACTCAAACCTGTCCTTCATAGTGCTGCCACAGTTCCACAATTTAAATTCCATGAACAGTCTTTAGTAAACACTAATAAGTCATCCTTTTTTCCTAGGTCACAGGGAGACTTTCTTTTATGATCACATGAAATGTTATGACCTCATTGACATAAGTTGCATCTAAGTTTTCTTGAAAGAATTCCACACAATTACGCTGGCTCTGTAATAATCGTACTAGAGCATGTTGGAGCTGAATTTGACTTTAGTCATCACTTTTTATGTAAAGGGCCAGGTAATAAATATTTTCTGTGCACTACATTTTATCTGTTGAAACCATTCAACTCTGTCTTTGTAGCACAAAAGCTTCCATAGACAATATGTAAACAAATGTGCAAGGCTGTGTTCCAGTAAAGCCACATTACAAAAGCAGAACTTTGGATCACTCCCAGTTCTCACATGTTGTGAAATATTATTAATCTTTTGATTTTAATTTAAAATATGAAACCCATTCTTAGCTCATGGGTCATCCAACAGGAGACAAGAAACTGTATGCACATTTGCCAACCTGAATTATCCCAATTTTCACTTTAACAGATGAGGTTATCATATTTTGCCAAACCAATTGATCCCAATTTCACCTTCACAGATCAGGTTGCTGACAGCCAAAGGATTAAATGTCAGGATTCTCTCAGATCTTTGTAACCTGAATCAAGATTAGTTAAAACTATAACCAATGACTTCACATCTTGTCTCTCCAACAAAATCAAGTAATTTGAAATGTATTTTATTTTTGTCAGCTATAATACTCAATTAATCTCTGTGTAGCTCTACTTTTGAATGGATCAATTCATAATAGAAATCTGTGTATATATACCCTGCCCCCTGGAAATCACCTCGGTGATTCTTTTCCTAGGAAATGTCATTTCCACAGATCTTCCTCCCCTATCAGGAGACGATATCTGCTTGTTCAAAACAACACTAACCATGAACTTCATTTCAATTAAGAGAATTATTTTACCTTCTATTCACGGGGATAAAGTTAACCAGATGGGACATTGAAATGATGGTAGTACTCTGATTAGGCAACTAGGGATATAGAATTATTCCAGTCCAGGCTCTAGTAAAACCACTACCATTGAGTCTACTTCAAGACAGTGCAATCCTATATGGTAGGTGGACACTACTCCATAGGGTTCCAGAGGCTGTAAATATTTGTGGGAGCAGATAGCGTCATCTCTCTCCTCAATAGTACCCGGTGTGTTTGAACTGCTGATCTTGAAGTTCATACCTCAACTCTGACCACACGATGCCACCAAATCTCCTACAATGTCCTAGACTACTTCTTAATGAATACCACTCATAGTTTATTTATGGAAGGAATAATAAGAACAATCCCTAATTTTAGGGTATATATATTCCATCACAGACAAATTTATTAATTCTCCTACAAAACCTACACAGAGGGTACTATTACCCTATTTCACAGCTGTGAAAACTTTGTCCTGGCAATGTAAAGTGACTTTTCAATGACCATACAGCCAGTAAATGGTGGAGCCAGACTGTCTAACTTAAAAAGTCAAGCTCCTAACCACATGCTTACAGAGTATAAGTTGCATTATATTTTTGCATATAAAATTAGACTTGGATCAATAGGAAAGCTGTAAGTGGGCCATCATCATGAGGTGATATGCCAGCAGGTGCATAACCCATTTATCTCTGTAAAGGCCAGCTCTCATAAGCTCCTATCTGTGAAGTCCCAGGTTTATCTCAGTAGAACCATATGAAATTGCCAATATATATAATCGTTAGAATGGAAATTCCAGAACACTGTGCTCACTCAGAACCTCTACACACACCAAGAAGCAAAAGTCCAAACACAATAAACAGGTACTTGGTGGTTTAGCATCAAGAAAGGTATGTACCTGGGTAGTATCCTTTTACCATACTTATTTACGACACTGAGCAAATAATCCAAGAAGCTGGACTATAGGAAGATGCTTCAGACTTAAAGGCATATTCATGACATAGTCTGCAATACCTAGTCTGTACAACCAATTTGAGAATGAAGAAGGCTTGAAGCACTTACTGATGAGGATCAAAGATCACAGCCTTCAACATGAATTATACCTCAACTTACAATAGAAATTCTCACAATGGGCCCAATAAGCAGTATCATAATAAATGGAGATAAGATGTTGAGGATTTCATTTTACCTGGATGCCCAGTAAATACCTATGCAAGTGGCAATTAAGAAACTAAATGTCATATGATATTGAGCCAATCAGCTACAAAAGACCTCTTTAAAACCTGAGTCTCACTTTGAGGGCTAAAGTGCTGCTGCCCCAAACTGCTATCTTTTGTTACTTCGTAAATATAGGAAAGCTGATCCATGAATAAGGAAGACCTAAGAACTGATGCCCTTGAATTATGAGGCTGATGAAGAATATTGACTATTCCAGGGACTGTCAGGAGAACAAACAAATCTGTCATGGACGAAGTGTAACCAGGGTGTTCCTTAGAAGCAAGGATGATGAGCATTCTTGTTACATACTTTGGATATTTTCTGGGAAATGACCAATCCCTGCCAAAGGAAGTGGTGCTTACTAGAGTGGAGGGTCAGTGAGAGAGAGAAGGACCCTCAGGAGTAAGATGGATTACAGAGGATGCCATGGTGGCCTCCAACCTTACATCAACTGTAAGCATGGCCAGAGCTGGGCAGGGTTTTGTTCTGTTGTCCATCAGGTTGCTCTGGTACCTAACAACAGCACTGACCAACCAAAGATTACTTACTGTGTCGTAGAAAAAGCACAACCAGAATGCTCCTTAGAATGAAGGAGGAGATTTTATCTCATGTACTTTGACCATGTTATCAGGAGCAACCAGTCCCTGGCGAGAGACCTCATACTGGGACATACAAAGTGTCAGCCAAAAACGAGGAAGACCCTTCAGGGGTGACATGACACAGTGGCTGCCCAAGGAATGATTGTGAGGAGGACGCAGAACCTAGCAGGCTTTTCATTCTGTTGTACCGGAGTCCAAACGGTCTCCAGAGCACCGACCCACAACAGCAGCAGCCACACATATAAGCGAGGGTTAGCTACAAGTAAATTGTACTCCTTTCCCTCCTTGTTGGCCAAAGCTACTGGGGAACCATGGAAAATCCCAGCTGTCTGAACAGCCAGCATGGAAAGACTGTCTATTCCAATCCATATTCCTCAAATGGCAGCATTTCCAGCACTCACAGCGAGCCCTGAGTTCACCCAAGGCCAATGCGGTCCTTCCTGGCATATAATAGTGCTTCCCATCCTCTTCATGACTTTCTTTCCCTTACATATGTTTCATCATAACCATGGTGATCAGGGTACTTGTGGGTGTGTTTAATTAGTGTTATATTTTGTTATATCGACACCCCAGGAGTGCTCAAGAGTTGCAATTAAAGCTTTGTGATAAATAAAGCTGTGTGTGTTGGTGGGGATAGGGCAGCTGGCTGGTTCATCTAGGGTGCTTTGCCAGCAGTTCTAGCCTGGAAACGTTATCTGACTGAAGTTGAGGTTGACGATATGCAACGAAAAGGAACAACATTTTGCATTTAGATTATTTTCACAGAAGCCTGGACCATCCATAACAGCAGAGAGTGACTGTGCTGGGTCTGTGGAGCTTTAGCAAGAGGGGAAAAGTAGACATTTAATTAAAATCTCCCCTGCATTTCTGTGTTTTAAGCAGAGAACCAGGATTTACACTTTACAAGCCAGCATTTTTCTCTTAGAAATTCTAACATATGCTAGATCCCAAATGGCTAGAGGGAAGGTACATTGGTCAGGATAGTGGCGAATAATGAACACAGGCCAGGGTAGACGAAGCACCATCTCAGCAATGTAAAGCTCAGAACTCATTGGTTGAACATGATCACTCATGATATATAAAAATACAGATCAGGGTTAGATGGGGAGCTTGGCTCCTTATGTTCTCTGGGATTCAGGTTGCCAGAGTCATCTTCTTCCCAGGCATTGCCAGAAGGGCACCTGCCGGAGGAATGACAATTAGCTATTGTGGCTGGAAATGAGAAGAGCTCGTCACATGACTCTGTAGGGGACTCGGGAGTATCAACCTACCAATTGTCCTGAGGAGAAGAGGGCCAGACATGCAGCGCTAAAGATAACACCTCTGGACAGGGTTGTTTCAAACAACAGACCTCAAATGTGGTTCCCAGGACAGTCAGGGATTTCCTGGAGGTAAGATTGACTCAGTATCCATGAGAAGGTTAGAGAATCTGGTCCAGATAGCAAGCAGAGATTAGGAGAACGGGGCATTGTGTGAGAAGTGTCTTGTCTTTCTAGATCAAAAATAAAGCTGCATATAGAATAACATATCCCCCTTCTCCACCCTTTCTAGGCCTCCAACATGACAGCTAGGGCCAGCTAGTGAAAGATAAGGCTACAGTCTGATCTTTATCATTATACTGTCACCTTATTATTTCATACTTGATGTATAGCAGATAGTGGAATAACCAGAATCACGATTTAGAGGTTGAGAGAGAGCTGCAGGAAGGAGACAGAGCTCAGTTGGGGATGAAAAGTAAGTATATATGCTTTATTGGAGGTGGTAAAGGAGTTTGGGGAAGGGAAGGGACAGCAGAGAGAGAGAGAGAGAGAGAGAGAGAAACATCTTGAGTTGCTGGGCGGTCCCAAGACCTGAGAGTTAGGTCAGGAAAACCGCACCTGGCAGTGAGACAGTGGGACCTATGTACCAATAAGGGGAATGAGGCTTTCTGATGTTGCTGTTGCAGGGTCTAAGTCAGGATCTGGTTTGTGAGAACACAGATTGACCTCCTGGAACACGGAGGGAAGAGGCTGTACAGACAGCCCTGAGAGATAAGTTCTGTGAAGGGGCTGTGCCCTTCGGGGAGATAAGCTCTGTGAAATGCCAGAGGAAAGGTTTACAAAGTTCACCAGGTTGTTTACCTCCTTGGGAGGCTGGTTCAAAGGAGTGCCTGGGGTTGCCTGGTTCGGGGCTGCCTGGTTGAGGGGGCTGCCTGATTCAACCCCGGCTCAAACAACTATCTGACTTGATTGCTTCAGTATAAAGATTTTAAAATCTTGACAAGCTCCCTCATTGGAGGAATCTCTTTGGAATCTGCAGGAACCCTGGAGGAGGAGTGGTTGCATGTTGGGCTACAAGTCACAAGCTCTGCAGTTCAAAGCCACCAGGCATTGCATGGGAGGCAGGCAGGACTTTCTATTCCCATGAACATTTACTGTCTCAGAACCTCCCAAGGCCACTTCTACCTCATCCTATAAGGTAGCTATGGACTGGCATGGACTCACTGGCAGTGAGCTTGGTTTAGAGTCTGTGAGGTAATGGACATGGTTCTCCTTGGGTAGGGACACTGTGGCATTAGGGCCATGTGGCATCAGGGCCCATCTTGAGTTTGGCTCTTACGGGGCAATGTAGCAGGTTAATGGCAAACGGCTAGTTCTCACAGTGAAAGCCTGAATGTACGTGGTAAATCCAGTATAGACATTGCTAATAGTCTAGAGAGATTATGGATTATTTTAATTTGGCAAGAAGTGATGATCTACTTGGATTTGTGGAAGGTCAGACATCTAAGCAAGAAAAAAAAATGTTATCTAAAGGCATGGGAAGCAGTGCCTGTGGTCTTGTGCAATTTTTCTTACTCTTAATCATCTAATGCTAAGCCATTTTGATAAATAATGTATGGTGCTCAGTGGTTATATTTCTAAAGCCTTTTAATTATGCATCGATTTTGAGATTAATATAAACACACCATCACCTTTTTTAATATATAATGAAATACTTCATGCCCTTGGGAATCCCTTTTCCTTTTTCCTTTTTTTTTTTTTTTTTGTTCTTTGTGTCTGCTTAAATTACTTAACTACATTAGACCATTTCCCCAGTTATTGATGGCTTTGTTAATATAGTTCTAAAGTGAAAATGGAAACATGTTTAAAGGAAGAGAAATTGGGCAATATGCTTATAATAACTTGAGCTGATCCCTCTTCGTGACTTGTACAAAGCAAATCTGTCAACATTGTTCTACGACCTGTGCAGTCTTCATTTCTTTAGGAATGATGACATCTCTGCTGTGTGCACAATGTTGGTTAAAATGGTAACACAGAGTGAAGGGAAAGAGGTGAATGACAGGACCTATCAGAAGGTAGCCAACCTCTGATATACTCACAGCAAGGGTTCAACAGGCAGTTGTGCAGCGATAATTATTATTTATTATAACAACAATATAGAGATCATAAGAGAGAGAGAGAGAAAAGAATGATAAGAGTTACACATGTATTGTTTCATGGCACATGCTCATCTCTGCCCAGCTAGATGGTCCATGTAGAGAGAGAGAGTATGAAGGAAGGGATTACATGATGAGGGAGAAGGTCCAGTGCTGAGGGACAGAGAGAGAGGCAGGCAGGAGAGAGCCTCTATCCTGCTTCCCATCCCTATATGCCCTCTGGAGCCAAGCCACGCCCCTAATTACTGGCAAGGATATATGTCACAGGAAGGGGTTGTGCCATATGCACCCTTATAAGAAAGGAAGCTACCAGGGTCCCATGTGACAATTCCAGACTCCTGCATGTTGCAAAACAGGTTAGGCTAGAGATCATTAACATCAGCATGTGAATCCGCCCACAGGCTTCAAAGGAAGGGAACCATCATCCTCATAGCAGGGGAGTTAGCTCTGTTGTGACACAACACAAAAGCCTCAGATAAAGGAGTTTCAGGGAGAATAGCTAACTTAACTTCCATAACAAATGCTGGTAAACAGTTTGCTTAATATTTTGGAGCATGTAATTGTGGAAAGGTCTTGTCGTCATCCCACAAGGACCCTCTCCTCCCCCATCTCCCCTGAGTGACTATATGTACAGTCAGTCTGACTCAGAAGTAAAGACCAATCAAGTGAAGCAGCTTCTCTTTCCATCATTCTGGTGTGCGTTCTTGAATATATTCTGCACCATGGTTCTCTCCACACAATAGAAGAAAATACCACCTGATTCTGCACTGTCCTCACATTATGCATACGGCCAAGGGCATTGCGGCAGCCACTGTGTCAATCCATCTCATTGAGGACCTTCCTCATTTCCACTGCCCCTCCACTTTACCAAAGTGCCATCCTTCTTCAGAAACTGGTCTGTCCTAATAACATACCCAAAATACCTGAGATGAAGTCTTGCAAACTCTGTCTTTAAGGAGCATTCTGGTTGTACGTCCACCAAGACAAATGTGTTGATACTTTCAACAGTCCATGGCGCTTGCAGTATTCTTCATCAGCATCCTAGTTCAAGTGCATCAGTTTTTGCGCGGTCTTCCTGATTCAGTGTGTTAGTCGGGGTGGAGTAGAGAAACAAATTCATAAGCATGCATATGTCTATAAGAAAGAGGTTTATGTACAAGAGCAACTTTACATCAAGAAAACACCCCACCCCAGTTCAGTCCAAGGTCATAAGTCTGATATTAGCCCATATGCCCAGCAGCAATCTATAAAGTCCTCTTCAGACTCACAAAGCCCATGCAATGACACCAGGATAAACAAAGGCCAGTGGGTGCAGAGTCTTGTGTATCCAATGACAGTAGAAGCATCTCGGTGCTGACAGGGCTCTCCCCATGGTTCCTCCAGTTTCCAGGGCTCAGGGACTATCAGTATGCTGCCATGAATCTCATCAGGGCAATGTCTCCCAGGGAGTCAGTGTTGTGTCTCTTCGGTAGAACTTCTCCAAAGGACTCAGGAATGAGTCCTCTCACATCCAAGGGGGAAATACAGCCAGATTTCCCAGAATTCTCAGGAGAAATCCCTGCCCACACAGAGATCTCTTTGGCTATCTCCAGATTGACAGGCTAGACTCCATCCCTACACTCTTAATCCTCAAATGGACACCAGATTAGGTGACTGCCGCATTCAGTGGACCTTATCCAGTGTGTGAGAAGATTGAAACTATCATGACCGAATACAAATGATCAGATGCACCTTAGTCCTCAAAGGACCATCCTTGTGTTTCAACACTTTTAAGATATCTTGTGCAGAAGATTTACCTCACGAAAAGCTTATACATTGCCATGTTACTGAAGAGGTGAAGGCAGAGTTTCCAGACCAAGACAACTAGAAAGAAAGGCCTGGTGATCTACTTCTGAAGATTTAACCAGTGAACACTTTATAGATCACAGCAGTCAGATCCCTAACTTATCATGGAAATAGCAAGGGATCATGGGAAAATGGCCTGTCTTTTCATTCCACTGAGTGTGGGTCACACAAGAAGGCAGGAAACAGCAAGCTTTGAAACCAGGATGGAATAGGAAACTCCACCAAAAATACATATAATATTTCACACCCCAGCAGTTATTATTGATCCTCTGACTCCCCAGGAAAGAAGATATATCACACATTATCATGTACACCAGAGAAGGTGGAAGAGATGGCAACAGCTAAAGAGATGAGGAAGAGACAGGGGTAGTGATGGCCAAAACCTACAGAGTCCTTCCCATCAGCTGCTGCCATCAGCCCCATGACTCTCCTGTCTCAGGCTTTACCTGTTGATCCTTGTGGTGGTCATGTACTCATGTGTCAGTTTCATGATTGGAAGTCTAGGGGTGGAGTCCAACCTGTTAATCTGGAGTTAGCCAATGAGTAGCCAATGCAGCCTCGGTGTGGACATGGCTTTCTCCTGAGAATTTTGGGAAGTCTCACGATATTTCCCAATTGGCGAAGAGAGACTGGACTGAGTCTCTGAGACCACGAACTACCAACAAGGTGACAGCATGCTGATCGATCCTAATTCCTGGAGATAGAATGTAGGAGCCAGAGGAGAGGCCACTTGGGCTTGCCCTGATAGCGCCAAACCTCTGGAGCAGGAGAAGTCACGTGGAGACTCCTGCCAGCTCTGAGATGCTTCTACCCCAGCTGCATACCCAAGACTCTGCACCCACTGGCCTGTGATTGTCCTGGTGTCATTGTATGTGCTTCGTAAGTCAGAAGGAGACTTTACAGACTGGTATCAGACAAATGAGGTAATATTGGACTAGTTACCTTGGACTGAACTGCGTTGGGATGCTTTCTCAATGTTCCCTTCCTCTTGTATATAAACCTTTCCCTTATGTCCATATCCCTTTTTATGAATTTCTCTAGTCGACCCAGACTAACACAATCCCCAGGGCTTTGGGGAAATGGGCTGTCTTTTCATGTGCTGAGGTTTTAATATAATTACTTCTGCTTCACTGTACCATTTAACTGTGTTTGGAAAAATCACCATTGTGGGAAAATAAAACTGAAAGAGAAATGTAAAACTGTGTTAAAAGAATAAATAAATCTTTCAGGTCATCTGGGAGATAGTCTCTCTTGGGTAGAGCATCATGAGTTTTTATTGGTTTGATTCAGATGATATATACATATATATGTGTGTGTGTGTGTGTGTGTGTGTACACACACACACATACATACACACACTCACACAGATTGCCATTACCATCCCAAAGAGTGAAATTCTTCAAAGCAGATAATAGTGGAGGGGGAGAGGTATGTAAGTAAGCTGTAGAGATTGTGTGTGTGTGTGTGTGTGCATGCGCGCACGCGCGGGCACGTACACAGAGATGTATCTATGGTGTTTCGAGCCTGTGATTATTAGTTTTAAATTGCTGATTGATCTTCCACAGCCGAGGATGGAAACTGAGCTGAAGACTAGTAGCTGCCCACTGCCCCACCCACTTGCAGTACCCTAGAGAAGCCTCTGTGTATTTTTCAGGAAAAGAGAGATGCCCAGAGAGGAGCTGTAGGAGAGAGAGAGAGAGAGATACAGTCAGAGAGGTTCCCTGAAGCTGTTCAGTACTGGTTTTCACAGTATTTGGAAGGACCTTAGGCAACTTGCCCTGCCTGACCTTGATGCAATGTCAGTTTACAGTTGTGATGCAGAATGTCTAGGGCTGCTGGCCCCACCTGAGGGCAGTGTGGTGGAGTTTCCTTAGCTGTGGCCTATGGATCCACACTGCAGCATCCTCAAGGTCACTTTCTGGAGATCACATGGGTCTCGACTGATGATGGGATGCTGCATAGATCAGGCGACCCACCTGATTCTTCCCTGCATAAATGTCTGCTGTCTCTGAGAGAAGAAGGTAGTCTTGTTTTCACTCAGTTTTTTTTTTTTTAAGGGGAGGAGGAGAGGAGACAATTTCGGCGCTCTATCAAAGAGCTTGGAGAAGCTGCAAATTAGCAGCCTTGTAAGGTTATAATGAAAATCTCTTTGAGCGATCATGGGAATGAAACAGAAAATCAAACCCTAGACATCATGCCTCATTCCTTGAAGGCGAGGGAAGGGGGCACTGCCATCTTGTGCCAAACTGGTACAAGTTAGGGGGCGCATCCCTCGCTGCCCTCCCTGGGTGATTAGGGGAAATGTGCAGGTGCCTTTGAAGATGATGATGATGATGGTGGTGGTGCTGGTGGCGGCGGCGGACAATGGCGGCACTGGCAGTGAGTACACGTGCAAAGTCCCATGGCCCTGATTGGTCAGGGATGGTGCTAGGGGCCACTGTAAAAAAGCTGCATCTGCCTTCTGGCTGGATGTTCAATGACTTCTTTTTTAACCCCCCATGTCATTCCGCTCTTGGCATCTGGAATGAAATATTTAGTGGTAGGGAAAAGGCAGCAGATGCAAGCGGGAATAAATAAGCTTTTCCGTATTTAGAATGAGGCCATTTATTTCCAACTACAGATCCATCGGGCGTGTTATTTATGTCTCGTGCAATTTTCCCGGGCCCAGATTTCTCGGGGGCACTTTGATTTCCTCCCATAAATGTAGCAGCGGGAGAACTGAGCGTCGGGGCGAGGCACACCCGGGCAGGGATAACAGTCAGGGTCCGGGAAGCCATTGTATGGAGATGGGACGCCCAGCGCGATCTCCCAGTGCAAGTCCTGCTTTGATCCCTCTCTCATCTCAGCAAGAACTGACCATCCGCAGTACGCATGTGCTGCGGGCAGGAGGCTGCTGCAAATGTCAAGCCAGGGGTGAATGGCCAGAATAAGAGAGGTGTCCCTGTGGGAAATTAGCCGTAATCTCAGCTCTCTGCTTTGCCAGGATGCCTCGGCATCCTGACCGAAGCAATGAAAAGAAATCAGGAGAGGAGAAACAGATCTGCCTGCCTCATGGTTCTGACGGACTTCTCCCTCGGAGGGGCTGCAGTGGAGTGGAGGTTTTCCCCACCTCCAGCCAAGCCCAGGCCTCCAGCTCGTCCTCTGAGCAAATTGTTGGCGTTTCTAAGCCTGCCTTTGCTCCTCTAGATAATGGGATGCAGGAAACTGCTCCAATGATGGCTGTAGGGACTCAACAGAATGGTCATAGTTAGCATATTGTAAATATGTACTGAGAGAAGAATTCAGTTCGGGGCAAATAACACCTGCTCTTACCATCAGAGTAGATTGCAAGGGAGACTGCATGGCACAGAGTGGCAGGCAGTGGTGTCAAAATTAAGAAGGGTGGTGAAGTCTCTTCTGCTCGCAGTGTTTGAAGAGGGACTTGGAAGAAAAGAGTGAAGCTAAGCCCTCAGAAGGTATCTTTGAAGCCACAGCCTTAAAAATGTCACCAAGAGATTCTGCCCACTGTTTAACTATTTGGAATCCCTGACTATCCCCAAACAGTCTTGTCTAGTCCTTTGAGCAAGATGTTCAATGCCTCCCCATCGCAGATCCCCCAAAAGAGTTTCAGCCTCCTGAAATATGAGGTATCACCGACCAGTGTCTTGTCACTCTTCTTGTCACCTGGCCTGGAACTCCACCCACTTAAGGACAGCTTAGCAAAATGTTTTGTTCCTGAGAAACCTCTCCCAAACCTCCACTGTCTAACCTTGATAGTGGTCTTGTGTTTTAGGAATGACAACCAGAAGTACTTGTTGCAAACTCTCTTTGAGAGTCTGGAAATTTCTACCTCACATTCTTTTCATCATAAGTAATTCTGGCAGCCAAGATCCCTTCTGTTTTCCTTTCCTTTGATGACAGTTTTCCAGAAAGCACTAAGAGAAACCAGCACAGCAATGAATCACTCCATCATAGACTTTTATCCACTCTTTCGATTTTGGCAAAAAGGAGAAATCACTGTGTCTGTTGCTTTGCACTTATAAAAGGAAGCTGAAATTTCCTGCCAGCTCTTTTCCAAAAACAAACAGAAGATTCATTCAAAGAGACAGAGAAACATCTGATTTCACAAAGCACCACTAAAATGCACTGCCCTTATCTTAGAAATGAATTTTCTAAGAAAACGTAAAATGCATCTTTTGAACCTCTCTCTAACTCAAGCGTCAGCTTCCTTAAGACTGGAATTATGTCTTTTACTCTCTGCTTATTCCAAGAGTCTAAAAGGACCCTGCATTTTGTGCTCCTTTTATAGCTGCTAATGTGGATTATGATCGTACAGACTATCTGGAATAAGGAATTTGAAAAAGACAACTGGGAGGATAAAGGAAAGCCCAACTTTGCAGAAGAACATAGAGACATCATGAACTCACACAAAATCGTCACTCATCCATTCTAAGATATCCCTGTGTTGTCTTGCTCTCTTCAAGGCAAAAACTAATCATGCCACACGGTATTTCCTTAAAGATCTGCTTTTGTAATTAATCCCAGACCACTTAATTTCTATTTGGTTGCCGGACACACAACTTTAGATATTTTCATTCGATCCTATAATGATCCTACCTGTAGGCTCTTAGTATGTGTTGCAGGTCCTGGCAGAAACTTGAGAGACCAAGAGGAGAGAAAGTATTTAACTTGAGTTAAGGGATTTGTTGGAGAGAAAGGGCCCTGGAGTCTGGAAAACCATGAGCCCAAACTTTTCCTTTTCTCACTTACTAGTTAAATGTGCAAATGAAATGTGGTTTAGTGAGGGGTTGACCAAAAGATCAACAGTTCAAGCCAAGTAGGCTATGTCCTGTGGGACAAAGACCTGGCCATCTGCTCCCATCAAGATTTCCAGCCTAGGGAATCCGAGAGGAGCGTTTGATTCATCCATAGAGGGTCACTTGGATACGTCCAGAAGCAGCTGCTGGATGGTGTAGAACAAAAGATGTGCAATCTAATCCATTTCGCTCACTGTAAGCTTCCAGTTTCCTCATCGATAAGGGAGAGTAATATCTCCCCAGTAATGTTCTCATACAAATTTCAAGTAATAAATGTGGAATCTAGCATGCTGCGAGTCATTTATTAGGCTCTCAGCAAATTGTAGCTGTCACTGCTGGTGCCCATAGAAATGTGCGTATGTTAGTAAAAGAGGGGAACTGTTTCTCTTCTCTGACACTCTTCTCTTGATCAAAATCCTAATAATCAAGCCAGACCCTTCCTCGCCCTCGCAGTCTCACGCACTCTGTGGTGTCTGTTTTGCTCTCATGGCTCAGGAATTGCAGGACTTTGCCTAACTATCCATTGACACCCTGACTGATGGTTTGTATGCATTGTATGTGAAAAGGCATAATTAAAAAAAAGTGAAACACCTCACAATCCGCAGGAATGATTAATGTTGGCGGTAGCCATAGCTGCCTGAGTAAATGGCACAGTGCCAGGCCGAGATATGTATAGCCATTCACATTTATTAGATCTGCTTAGACTATTTTATTAATGAGAATAACTCAGAAGCTCAATCAATGGAAAAGTAGGAACCAGGGCCTGACAACACTCCCCACATCACCTTTTGACTTTACCTCTCAGCTTCCCCTCCCCGTCCCCCCGGAACTGCCCACCTGGAGAATTGCAACAGGTGGGGAGGGGCCACAGAAAGAAGCCGTAGGCGTTTCTGTCAGCCCTACCCAAGGAAAGATGGATTCAATAAGAAGGGGCACAGAGAGAGTGTAAGAAGATCTCCTGGCCCCAGCCCAGGCTAGACCACGATTTCACCTCCATCTGATGATTTGCTCTCCTGTCTCACTCACTTGGTCCCAAGAGCACTGGGAGTGGAGCTCTTCTCGCTAATTCTCCACAAGACAGCAGTCCTGGGAGTGGCTTGATAAATCCTCCACCTTGGAGCCAATGTCTCTGACCATCTCAGACAGGGGTACCAGGAGACGAACCTTAAGGATCCATTTGTTAGGGACAGGGATGCCATGGGTTGGTATTCTACTGAATACATTGCAGAGCACATCCCTGGTCACTCAAGGTCCTGCACCCAGAGGAAAGCAAGGTCAGAGCCTGTGTCTGCCACTTCATTGTGGAGAGTATGAGACAGAAAAAACTCAGCAGACTTCCTAAGGACCACAATTAGTCATGGTCTGGTTACCATGGCCCCCACTTCAACCTTCCCTTTCTGTCAGCCCATGCAGTTCACTTGGGGGAGGGGGCAGTGGTGAGAACGGATTTACCACATGTTCAAGTTGCAGGTTATGATCCCACTGTGAAATCAGTTTAAGTGGATGGGGTGGTGTAGAAGAAGAGAAACCATTCAATGGAATAGGATCATCAAGCATAGAAGATAGAGGCTGTTAGAATGTACATGTGTAAGTCTGGATAGACTAGAGAAACAAATTCATAAATACACATATGTATATAAGGGATAAAAAGATGCCAGGACAATCACAGGCCAGTGAGAACAGAATCTTGTGTATCCAGTGGCAGTAGAAGCATCTCTGTACTGGCAGGAATCTCCATGTGGCTTTTCTGGCTTCAGAGGTCTGGTCCCATCACAGTAGGCCCATGTGGCTTCTCCTCTGAGATGGATCACAGGGAATCAGCCTTCTATCTTGTCAATAGAGCATCTCCAAGAGACTGAGTCAACAGTCGCTCACCTCCTCAGGGGCACTGTCATGAGATTTCCCAGAATTCTCAGTAGAAAGCCATGCCCACACAGAGGTCTCATTGGCTATCTCCAGATTGACAGGCTAGACTCCACCTCTACATTCCCAACCATGAAATTAACACCAAAGTACATGACTGCCACAGTACAATAGGAATGAATCTTTGATTGTATGCATTTGCACAGTAGGTCATAGAACAAAACACCCCAAACCATTGACAAAGGTCATTACAAGAGCGTGACGTTACCCAATAATAAAGATCCTCACAAGAGAAATCTTGTTCTTGGGAAAGAAGATTGTTGTCCTTTGGGGAAAGGAAGGGGAAGTGCTTTTTCTGTACAGAGTTCTTTAAACCTAGGGAATGGGAGGAAAGCCTATTGAGATGCATACATGATACCAAGATACCAATAAGCTGAACTTGTTGCCCTACGAAATCTGCCCAGTGGTATAGTGGTTACAGGTTGGGCTGCAATCTGTACGGACTGCAGTTGAAATCCATGGAAGAAAGATGGGTTTTCTACTCCCTTTAACAGGTATATTCTCATAAATCCACAGGGGTCACTATACCTCTGCATTGACTAAATGGCAGTGAGTTTCATTTCGGTTTATGGTAATTTCAGTCAAGAGATTGCTGTGATATGCAAAGAGTATGATGGTGATTTAATTGGAAGAAAGGGTAGAATCCAAGATTGTATTTTGATAGTGGGGTTGATGAGAGGTGCTTATGAGCTACATACTACACATCGGAAGGTAGAAGGCAGGGTGATACAAATAAGATCTTTAGCCTAAGCCACTGAACAAAGAGACTTTCATTTGCTGAGACAGAGAAGATGATGACAGGATCCATTTTTGAAAAGATTTAGGATTAAGTGTGACTTGTTAACATAATGGATTTAAATTGCTTGTTTGGGCTTCCAAGTGATGCGGTTGTATTCAGCAGAATAAGGTCATGTTTCAACCACTTATAGATTGCATAAATCATCACTTTTAAGAAACTATTAAGTACAAAGGCACAACAAGAACTGGGAGGCATTCACCAGTGCCCGCTTTCCAGTCCTGTCCACACCTCAAAGTCCACTTCATGCACACAAAAAGCAAATGCAATTAAATCCATTCTGACTTATAGTGACCCTGTAAGACCGGGTAGAACTGCCCCTGTCATTCTACGGGAGAAGAAAAGCCTTTCTCCGGAGGAGCAGTTAGTGGTTTCAAACTGCTGACCCTGCAACAAGCAGTCCAATGTGTAACGACTATGCCACCAGGGCTCACTGGAGGGCCACATTATCTTTTTCTAAACAACCGGTCAGTCAGACCTTCCTAGGTTGCCAACATCTTGAAACAGGCTTAAGTCGCTAATGCATGGGCCCTGGTGTCATTGTTCAATGAGCAGATGTAATGGTGTGCACTGTTGGCTGAGGTGGGACTGGTGTCCCTTCTGGATGCATGACTTACTGGGTAGCTATGCCAGGCATGACCGAGAATATGATTGAAGCCCAACAGATATTTGTAGATCTCCAGCATTATGCCCAGGTGGAATGGATTCATAATTTTCAAGCAGCACAGGGCAAGCATTGTAGTTAATTTTGAAGGAAAGATTGAGAGGATGTCCACGCTTCCCAAATTCCACTAATTCACCCCTTTATATAGCATAGCCTGTATTTGAGGAAAATCTGTCCAGCTCAGATATATAATCCAGGTCTGCTTCCAAATAAGACTCATATGCCCCCTGGTCCTTGATAGTGCAATGTGCAGTGTGACAGAGCCACTTTGGTGTGAGACTCCTGCACTGGTCCTTGGAGATGCAGGAGACTGGAGCACAGGGGTGAGCATGGGTTTTCAGCTGGCTCTGAGTTCTAACAGTCAGGATCCTCTTCCCTTGCCTGCCCTTCCTGATGCTCACTCCCTCTATACTAAAAACAGTATGGCAACACCTGTGACTGCCGATCACCCCCATGCCTCCTGTAGGTGGTGATGGTTTACACAGGACTCTTCAGCTGTTCCCCTAGGATGTAGATTCTTGTTGCCTTTGAACAGAGCCAAGAACAATTAATAATTTGACGCAGTTGGGCATAGTAACAGTTCCAGTGATGTTTATCATTTAAAAGATGAAGTTAATTAACCTTCCACATTAAAAAAATACTCAAGACCCACATTCCTATCTGAATCATGTTTGCTTTGATATTCATTATTCTTAAATGTGTTTTCATTAATATTAAAAAATTAATTATTCCATCTCAGTCTGATTAAGGCGACTATTGCTCTTTTAGAATTTTCTGAAAGGAAACGTGTATGACAATAAGCTTTTCTGCAGTGTATCATAAGAAGAAAGATAATTCTAATCATATAATTTTAAAGCTAAAACACAATGTAGAAGGAATGTTACATGTAATCTTCACACCATCATTTTGCTCTGTGGTGAAAGAATGTAACTTCCAGATGAATACAAGATGAAAGTCAGCACTTTGAAGAAACCTTTACTCAGTACAAACTGTGATGAGTCCAATTTAGCAAAGTCACTATCCAATTACAATTCTAATTTCAAAATCTCCATGATTTTTCACTTTCTTGTGATTGTTAAAATGATAGTCAGTTTGGGCTAATCACCAAGAAGAAAACTATAACCATCTAAGGAAATTGAAAGTCATTATAAGGTTTATAATCCATTTTTCCAAAGACCCTAAACCAATCATTGTAAAAGATTATTAAATTAATATCAAAAGCAAAGAATATTATGTGGAATACTCTTTTAAAATTGAACACATTCCAGAAGCTGAATTTAAAACCACTCTTGGCCAGTGTAGTACACAAATAGAAGGAATAACTGGGGCTGCCTCAGAGCCTGGCAGCTGGCCCATAGAGAATATTATTTGAGGAAAAAAATGTTGAGATATACTGAAAATCTCACTTAGTAAAGCTCATTTTCTCAGTAGTATGCCTAGGATTTAAAATCAACAGATAGGTGCTAGGGTCATTGTGGGCAACAGGAAGAAAAGTGTCTATGGGAAGACATCAAAGATAAAATTTATATACTCAAATATTTTCTGTGGATATACTCATATCTTTTAGTAGTTGTGTGAGTTTGAGCACCTTATTTAAACTTTTCTCCTTTTAACTTCCTTAATGGAAAATATTAAAGCTAAAAGTAATATCTGCAAGACATAGTTGCTTTGAAAATTAAATGCAGTTAGAAGAGCCTTTTGTATACTTTCAGTGCTCATTAACTGTGTTAGGCTGAATTTTGTAGAGAAATAAAACCAGTGATAATCATGTATAAAAAAGAAATTTATGGGCTGAGTCCCAGTGGCGTAAGTGGTTGAGTACAGAACTGCAGCCCACGGGCTTGGTGATTCAAATCCAGCGGCGGCACTGGGTAGCGCCCATGACCACCAGAGGCAGTGATGCCCACAAAAAAAAAAAAAAGAAATTTATATCAAGAAAGCAACCCACACAGCCACAGAACAGGCACGCCCAGTCCAAGTCCATAGATCAAATGCCAAATTGGAGGCCCTTCCCAATTCATATGTCAGTGGATGAACCAGGAAATAGGGCAAACCCAGGGTGGGAAGACCACAGAGTAGTGGAGGGAGAGTTGAGTGAATCCAAAGTTGGCAGGAAACATGACAGGCCACCAACCTAAGTCTGAAGAAGGCAGACTTCACATCCAGGTTAGCAGGAAGGAGGGAAAAAAAGTGATTTCTGCATTTCATCTATTTATGAAACAGGTACACCTCCAAGAGATATGATTTGACATCTGCACTTCAATAGGGAAACTTTATGGCCAAACTACTGGGGATCGTGGCCCAGCCAAAGTGACACAAACTTAACTATCCCAATCCACCTTCTGTCAACTTGGTACTTACATCTCCTTAACTATGTATAATCACAAGCAAAGACAACAATAAAACCATACTTGAGCCAAACAGGCTATAATTAACAAGTATAAAAACAAAAACTCATTTACCCCATTTATGTAACAAAAAAAGAAAGCCAGTGTGCCCGATTACAGTCTGTTAAGACTAACTACACTTGAATCCTGTAACTGTATAACCATTTCCCCAACTACCCCTCCTCTTCCTTAGGTCCATCAGACAAAGAGAAAACTATTCTTTGGGGATCTCACCTTCTCCCCACTCATTTGATAATAAGCACATCCGTGGAAGTTTATAAACCAGAAACCTCATGTTTTATATCCCCTGCATTTGGCATATCCAATTTCTTACTTGCCCATTCTTATCAACTCAGTACTCTGAGGAGGAGATGAGAATGTTCTTTTATCTGAAGAACCTTCATTCTAGTGAAAATTTTGCATATCTCCATTCATAAGCAATGTAAAGTTCCCAGAAAAGCCATCAAAATGCATCCATTTGTACCAGCTCAAAAAGCCAAACATCCTTCTCTTTTTATTTGGTTGGGTTCTGGTCAATTCAGCCCTGGGTCCATGAGGTCAAATGGGCAAAATGCTTCTCTGCACTTCCCTTCACATGTTCTCATCATCTCTAGCCCTCTTGGGCTAGGTCATGCTCACAGACTGGATTTCCTTGCCACCTAATAAGTTTCAGAGCAGTCATTCCTCCATCTTCTCTTTCATCTCTAGCCTGTTTAAACCAGAACCATAGCAACAGGAGTCAATACAACATGTCCAAACTCAGTCCACCTCCTCATTGCTGTTTCTCCCACTTAGCTAGTGCATCCAAGTGGTCCCCTAGCAATTATATGAAACCGCTCACTGTCTCCCTTTAACTTTCCCATTTTAAAAGGGTGTCCTCTCTGATGAGCACAGACTTTTCCAGTCTAAGTTTATTCTAAAGTAAATTACTTGTTTCAAATGTTACAAAATCACACAGTCCCTTTTCTTTTCTTTTCTCTTTTTTAGTGAAGTCTTTCAGCCACTCTGAGTGGGTCTACAGGTCTTTTCAAATGAAAATGTCCCGACACATAAGGTTCTGGATGGGACTTCCCTCATAGTCTCTACATTGGCTTAAAACAGAAGTCTGCTTCTTCTGGGCAATAGCAAAATTCAGTCAAGTATAGGCAACATGCACACTTACAACTCCCTATAATTTGCAATTTTCATTTCTATCTCACAAGTATGTCTATTTTATAATATAAAGTAGGACAATCCAAGATCCATAGTATAGTCAGCTAAACATATAATCCTTTAAAAACTCTCAAGTTCAATATACATATGGCCTTTGGCCTCTGTGAATACAATAGGCCTGGCCTCATCCTAACCGTGTTGTTTAAACATCTTGCCATTTTTCTCAGGAAACTTAAAAATCAGCTTTCCTCCTTTCACCTTCCATGTAACACACTGCCGACAAGTACCAGTATACCAGTGTTTTCATACCTGAGGTTGTTCACAAGTTAACTCATGTTTTGCTCTTGTTCCTTAATTTATGCAATTTGTAAGTCAGAAGACAATAAAGGTCTTATAGGAGTCAGCTGCATGGGTTGTTTGGGGCTTGAAATAACCAGTTAGCAAAGTGTTAACATCCCTTACATTCCTTTCAACCATTGTAAATAAGAAACACCAAAACCACTGTCTAAGTGTCAATCATTCCCATTCACTGCTCATACTCTTTCCTTCTTGTTCTTATAAGACCCCATGCTTCCATGAGTCTGGAGCCATTACTACAGAACCCACTCCAGATACCTTTTAAGTCAATGGCATTGTGGCTGTATCTGAGCTCTTCTGATTACACAAGGAATAAGGAGAATTCAATGTCACTCAATTGCCCTAAGGCAGAGGCCAGACATGTCTCCACCTTCCATTCTTAATATTTTGTTTCTCCTAATACCATATGCATTGGGCTGGGTTTTCTAGAGAAACAAAACAAAGCCAGCAACATGCATATAGGTATAAGAAAGAAATGTATATCAATAAAACGACCCACAAAGCCACAGAATAGACAGATTCAGTCCAACTCAAATACATGGGCCCGATGCTAAGCGAGAAACCCTTCCAATTTATGCAATTGGCAGTCAATGAACCAGGAAGTGGGAATACCACAGGAGAGTAGAGGCAGAGTTGAGTGGCTCAAAAATAAGCAGCAACTTTGCAGGTCACTACCAGACCTCAGGGTCAGCAAGCTGCAAGAAGCTAGATTCAAGATCCAGCCCAGCATGAATAAGAGAGGGAATTCTACACAGGGTCAAATTATTAGCCTGAAATTGGCCAACCCCCCAAGGAGACCTTCACTCCATCGGGGAGGCTTTATTGCCACATTACCGAGGATCTTAGCCCAACCAAGCTGACACATAACCTATCACATTAACCTGTAAGTGTTACTATATAGTCTTATCCCTATGATTGACAGAGGATTCACATGGAAGTTACAACCCTTATTAAGGTTAAGAAAGGACAATAAACATATGTTTTTTCTATAAGTCTTGGTAGCAGAAAGAATAATTATGGTGTATAGAACTGAGGTGAGAAGGAGTATGGGCTAGAAAAGGTAAAATAATAATCACTGTTCCTGCTTATTGTATGATAAGAGTTAGTACAATTCCCACGCAGAACCAAGCCTCCCCTTTCCACATCTCTTTCCTTATAGCCAGATTCCACAGGAGGCACTCTCTTTCTCATCTCCAATCCTTCCACCCCCACATAAGCTCACAGTCTTGGAGGGGGTTTCCCAGTACCCTAACTTCTAGCATGCTAGCTTCTCACCAAACCAGTCATTCTCCAACTTCAGCCATGCAAAACGAGGTTATAAAAAAGGCCTCAGTCATTCAAACTGGCTCTTTTTGCTGTGGGTCCTTTAATTCCATGAAGGGTTCACAGACTTTAGATTGTAGGGTTTGGGTGAGTTTGCATTGATTAGATGGCAGTGAGTTTTATTTAGGGCTATAAGTGAGTCCTGGTGGTGCTGTGAAGTCAGTTTTAGACTTCTAAGTAGTACAAAGTTGTTGGTTCAAACCCACCAGCCCCTCTACAAGGGGAAAGGTGAAACCCTATATACAGTCATTATGAATTGGAATTGACTGGTTAGCAGAGGGTCTTGGGTTTGTTAGTTAGTTAGTTTGTTTGTTTGTTTTTTGCATCACTGCCCTCTGGTGGTAGTGGGAGGTCCAGCCTTGCTCCTGGAGAGCTGCTGCTGGATTTGAACTGCCAAGCCAGTGGGCCCCAGTCCTGCACTCAACCACTATGCCATCGGTGCTCAGCAGGTCTTGGTTTTATACTCATTTATTGTATAAATAGAAAGGATGCAGAAAAGAGACGCACACGATAAGGTCTGGGAAGGGTAGCTCAGGCTCCCATTGTCCCTAGGAACATGGTACCCTTCAGAGAACAAACATGCTAGTCCCTTCATGAAATACAAGCTACTTCCAAGACAGCAGTCTTCAGTTGACTTCATTACATAGCCATATTGGGACCGCATTGCTTAGTCATTATTGTTTGCATCATTGAATATGAATGACTGAATAAGCATTACATCCTTTCCTGAAGTTTGCTTTCTAGATCTGGCCTTGTGACACCCCCACCCCCACCCCACAGCCCATTCATTCTCACGTGGTTCCAGGTGTCATCTGTATATTTTAGAAAACAAAGATACCTTGTTGTTGTTTTATCAGTTTTTTATTGATTTTCTGCTGAATAGCTTTTGGTTGAAAAGACACATTTATTCATTCATCTCTTGATGGACATTTGGATTATTGCAACTTTTTAGCTAATTGGAATAAAGCTTCCAGGAACAATTGTATTATACACTGTCCAGTGCAAATAGGCTTTTGTTTATTTGGGGCATGTATCTAGGGGTAGAATCTCTGGTTTGAATAATAGTTTTTTTAACATACCACTAAACTGTTTTCAAAATGGTTGTACAATATTACATTCCCGTAGTAATATGTAAGAGTTCTAGCTGTCATATGTCCTTGTCAACACATGATATCATCAGTATTTTTTGTCATCCCATTCAGTATGTGGTAGGCCCTCCTTGTCATTTTAAACTTCTGTTGTGAACAAAGGGTATCACATTGTCCCCAAGTTAGTAACTTACATATATCAATATTGGTTATTAATTCATCAGGCTCAAAGTTCTTCTTTGTCCAACTAGGTCATCTCTATGACCCAAACCCACTGTGGTTCTGTTTATTCGGACACCTAGCAACCCCAGAGGAGAGAGTAGAACTTCTCAAAGATGTAAATATTCACAGAAGTTGCTTGAGGATTTGAACTGCTGACTTTTGGGTTAGCAGCCCAATGCTTAACCTACTGCAGCACCAGGAACTCTTTAAGACCAGGGTTGGCTTCTCTGATGGTTATCTCCTCATAGATATTTTTCATTTGCTGGTGACTTCTGGCTGAAGACCATAATTTCATTGCACAGTGTCTTTAAGGATAAAATGATAAGATGAGTTTATTCACCGAACCATATAAGGATAGACAAGAACCTGAAATTAAATGGTGAAAGTGAGCAATTGAGATGAGGGAATGGTTATTATAGTACGAGGAAGTACCACACAGACACGTGGATTTTTTTTTTCAAATCTGTGTTTTTAAATTGTTTTACAAAACAAGTTCAGCACCTCAAAATCCTCTCCAGGACACTTAAACATCTGTCACATCTGCGATTCCATTCATGGAGACATTTTTCAAACTCATCTGTTTGAATGGCCGACAGCACCTCCCTCATTTTTTTCTTCACTTCTTCTATGTTGTCAAATCTCTGCCTTCATGTCCCTCTTCATTTGAGGAAACAAAAAGGAAGAGAGGTCAGTTGAGTGGAGCAAGAGAGGCATCCAAAAAAAAATGAGGGTTGAGCAAAACTGCTTTTACGAAACAATTCACGGTGGCCAGAGAGAACATTCCTGGGAGCACTAACTCAGAGCAAATTGCTTGATGCTTGCCTAGTGATAAAAAGGGGCACTAAGAAAGCTCCACCCAATGGAGCTTTTTTCCATTTTGTTTTGTTTTGGGGCATATGGGGGTCATACCCCTCATACAAGAGGGAAGCAATCAATCCTAGAAAGCCTGGAGACCTTGGGCCTCACACAGATACCCCAGGAGCAGACAGAGTCAATAGCTCAACATATTTCCAGTGCAAATGAAGGGTTCCAGAGATAGACCAAGATGCTTTGATTTCTTGGAAATTGCAAGAGCTAAATTTCAGGAACCAAAGACAGAGCAAGTGAGTTACTTGTCTAACGGTGTCGTGACAAAATGCATTGTAGGCCAGCAGTATTAGAACAAGGTAAACTTGGTTTCCGTAATGTTGCCATCAATACTCTATGACTTGATTGTATCACTACCCTTGCCCCTTTTTTTTGTTTTTAATAATGGAAAGTGATGAGAATTTGAGTAAGGAGGGATTGTTTGAGTTGTTCGTTGGGAGGAAATGTAATTTTTGTGATGTCTTTTTGAAAATGAACATTGAAAGTCACAATCCCTTGCTGGCACTGAGCTCTAGCTGTATTACCCAAAGACTATTTCTCCTCGTGAGATCAGCTTGAATATCCTTAGGAAAAGGTGAACCACTGGCACCTTTTCCCAGTATGCAAATCAATGAGGGTGATTACTAATGAGTTTTCCAAAGATTGTGAGGCTACTGTGTTACCAGAAATCCTAAAATGGTCAGTGCTTGGGATCACCAGGTACGAGGTTAGGAGGCTCTGAAGTGACCCCCACTCCCCTCCCCCCCGCCGACCTCTCAGATCAAACTGATGTGATATTCCACTTCAATTTTATCTCTTTTTCTCTTTTTCCTCCTGCAGTTTGGCCCCTGACTATCTCCAAACCTCCCAAGCCCACATACAAATCATAATAATCATAGGGTAGTAATAACTGTGAAGGCACAGCAGAGTAAAACACCACCTTTTCTTATTAAATAACCAACACCACCCATGAAGGTTGATACTATTATCCCCATTTTATACATGAGGATCATTACACTTTTTCTGCTTAAGGTTACACAGCAGAATGGATGGCAGAACCAGAATTTGAATCTTCAAAGTTTAACTTGAGGGGCTGTGTTCATAGCTACCACCATACACTGTCACTTTAGGGAAGAATGCACTGTCCACATCCACCCAGTCCTGCTGCAAATGACTATCCTTCCTGTCTTCTTCCCGTCTAATTCTCCCTCCCCTACCCCCACTGATAGAAAAGAATTGTTATACTCAGGAACTTCAAAACATCCCTGGAGAAATGGAATGGCAAGATAATGACATTCTCCATGAACTTTTTGAAGCCCCCTAATATGGATTTTAACATAAAACTCAAAACTCTTTGCCATGGAGCCAGTGCGGACTCATAACAACCCCCTGTGGGTTGCCGAGACTGTCTTGTTTAAGGGGGTAGACAGCCCAGTATTTTTTCTGAGGAGCTGCTGGTACTTTTCAACTGTTAACCATGTGCATCAGAGCTCAATGCATACCCACTCCACCACCAGGCTCCATTGTGCAGCAGAAGTTGTACTCAAAAATGATTAGAGAAGAGGGAAAGAGAATGTGTTCAAAATCCTTATTCCTCTTTCAATTCTTTTTTGATGGTTTTTTTGGGGGGCATCACTGCCCCCTGGTGGGAGTGGGAGGCCCTGCCTTGCTCCTGGAGAGCTGCTGCTGGATTTGAACTGCCATCCCTGAGGGCCACAGCCCCACACACAGCCACTACACCACCAGGGCTCAGCCCTCTCTTTCAATTCTTTATCCCATCAAGAAACAGACAGCGTTTCTTGTTCCTTATACTGGGTGTGAATGCGATCCTGGGAAGGTGTTTCCAATATCTCTAAAAGCAACAGCTTAATGCTGCTGCTCAGTGGGCACTCAGAGTAGGAAAGCCCCATCTCCTCTTCTGCAGCCTCCTCACTCAGAAGAACCACAAAGCCCAAAGTATTCCAATAGACATCTATTTCTTATGGTGTTGAGTGGCTTTTAAATGAGATCTTTTTGCAAGAAGAGGACCTTCTTACAGTGAGTGGCAGCCTTCATGGATGATGTGCAAGGCCAGACATTTTGGTTCATGTCTTCTTTCTCCTGATCAGTGTGTGAGAGGTTTTTCCTTGGTTGCTATTCTGAATTCAGAGCTGTATCCCAAAGAGGAGGAGGGGGGGCAGTGTAAGTCTCAACCCCTGTATCTATAAATATGAACTTGTTTAGAAATGGGGAGTTTTCTTTTGTGCTATCATTGAAGGCCTACGGGAGAAGGATGGGTCCTAGACATAATCCCTTGTAACCCAGAGATGCACCCAAGGAAGAGATGCCATATGAAGACAAACACAAATGGAAAAGGCCGCTACAGGCCCAGGAACTCCGAGTGTGGGAATCGTCACTAAAAGCTGAAAGAGATAAAGATGGAACTCCTTGTAGATCTGAGCCTTCAGTATGAAATAGTGGTCCCTGTTTAGCCTTTGAAGGAGCTCTGGGGGCCGCATGGAGTGTGAGCTCCTAGCCACATGGTGAGCGGTTCAGACCGACTAGTCACTCTTCACGAGAAAGAGAGGCTGTCTGCTTCCCTAAATAGTTCTAGTCTCAGAAACAGACTTGATTCACTTGGGGATTTTAGCCTTTTATTCATATAAATCCACCCACTTGTGACACTGGTTGTTATTACAAACTAAGATTCTGGGGATAAAGACAATGTTCTATATACCTTTTTTCCCCTCCATAATATGCGACAATGCTTGGTATATAGTAAGTATTCCAGGAAGTTACAGAAGTAGAAAGTCCTGGATGGGTAAAAAATGAAGTGATGATGATAGACTAGAACATTGAGACTAGAAAATTCAGTTATTTGTGCTTTTATTGGCATCTCGCCACTTCTCAATTGGTTCTCCCCTTCAGACCGTACCAAATGCGTGCCAGACTCATTTCAGATTGTACAAATTTCATGCCATTTGCCGATAACAGAATGTATCCTCCTATGGACTCATACGCCTCTGCCTGTGCTTTGTCCAGGAGGAATCGATCACTGGTGGTTCCTCTTTTTGGGGGTGGCCATCACTGCCCTCTGGTAGGAGTAGGTGGCCCAGCCTTGCTCCTGGAAAGCTGCAGCTGGATTTGAACCTCCAGTCCAGTGAGCTGCAGTTCCACGCACAACCCCTACACCACCAGGGCTCAGCCAGTGGTTCCTCTTTAAAACTGAGGAGTTGGTAGGATGTTTAATCTAGTGGCAATTATAGAACTGCTCTGTTTCAGCTCAAAGGAAGGAGTCAACCTTTAGGCCAAGACCCCTCAAATGTTACTATCAGGAAACACAGAGTAGGACTACATACAACAAGCGGTCTGCAGCTTTCTAGGAGCTTTTTTTTTGAATTGATCATTCAAAACAGAAGCAAATGACTTGCCCTCAGGTGATTCTGAATCATGAGGCCTGTATATGTATGTGCCAGAGTAGCACTGTGCGCCACAGTGTTTTTGAAGGCAGCATTTTGGGGAAGTAGCTCACCAAGCCTTACTTATGAATCATCTCTCGAGTGAAACACCATCGCTTCAGATAGCAGCCAGCATGTTCATTGCTTACAGTACTCAGTATTCCTTTCACTTGCTTGTGTCCAGGAAATAAACAGTATGCCAAATTATGCTGATTTCTTTCCAATACACAGATGAATGAATCTTGAGTTAATTATAAAGAAATAGAAGTGGTTGAACAGCGACAACACAATATGTGACATCTGTAATTTATTTTATAAAAAGAAATGTAACTGTGACCAAGAGTTGAGGGTGCTGTGAGCCAACCATCATTTGACATAGGAGGACAGAAATCTGGAGAGAACTTGTGGGATCTCCAGGTTTACTCAGTGATCTGAAAGTTAGGTCCATGCTAGAACCCAGGTCTTCATTGCATCTGTCTGTCTTTCCCATGTGACCTTTAAAAACAGAAGGTGAGAGGTTTTGTTGCTCTTATGTGCTCTTGGGTCAGGACAACAGAACAGAAACTGCCACAGCCACTCCTGGGCTTGAGCCTGTCATAGCAACCCCTGTGCATCTTCTGAAGGTCTTCCTCTTTTGGGCTGACCCCCTTTACCAGGCATGATGTCCTTCTCCAGGGACACGTCTCCTTTTCTGGTGTGTTTGAAGCACTTGAGATAAAGGTTATGCTGGCTGTACTTATTCCAAGGCAAATTTGCTTTTTCTTCTGATGGCCCATTGTAGAGTCGATAGTCTTTGCCAATATCATCATGCAAAGGCAAATATTATTATCCTGTCTTTTTTATTCCTGGTTCAGGTGCCACCTGCAATATAAAGCAATTGAAAATAGCATCATTTGTGTCAGTGCTATGTGTCGTTAAAATTTGAATCATCAGCTTTAGTTAAAAATATTAAATTGGCCCACCAGCGTCCCCCAGGTGACAGCTTTTTAACATTTTGAAGAGGTCTTACATAAGAGTGCAGTCCGTCAGTGAAATTCTTGCCTGCTGCTTTCATGGATATTGTATCAGAAGTGGCCAGCCTCTGATACACACAATACGGGTTCAACAGGCAGTTGTGCAGTGATAATTATTATTTATTATAATAACAATATAAACAGCATGAGAGAGAGAGGAACAATAAGAGTCAGACATATATAACATAACGATAGCATGGTCACCTCCGCCCTGTATGGTGGTCCGTATGGAGAGAGAGCATGAACATTAATTTTCCCCACTTAAATAGCCTAAGAGGGCACACATCAGTTCTAGAGTCACCAGTCAGGACATGCCGCAAGCGGGGGCTGTCAAGGGCTATAGGATGATAATGGTTTAGGGATACCTCTTGACTAAGAGGAGAGGGATGTGATAGGGAAAGACTGCAGACTCCTGGGGGTAGGTGAACAGGTCTATATTGTTAGGGGTCATTGACAATGACTCTTGAATCCCACCCATAGGCCTCGAGGGAAGCAGATCACTATCCTAACTTGAGTCATGCAAGGTCCTCAGATAACTGGGAGCATCGGGGAGATTAGCTAGCTTAGTCAGCCTCATCCTGAGTCATACCAAGACCTCATAAAACTGGGAGCCTCAGTGAGAATAGCTAACTTAACTAGCACACTAAATGTTGGTAAATCGCTTGCTGAACATGTTGGAGTATATGACTTGGAAAATTCCCGTCTTCATCCCACAGATGTTGCTTGTGAATCCAAGAAAAAATAATTCTTTGGTAGCATCAGTGTTGTCTCTACTCACCAAGGTGTTTATTGTTTTTTCTAAACATCCCCACACACACACACCCCTCAAGTTATATAAGCTTCGGGCTCCACAAGACCTAGACTTGTACCGGCATACACATCTCACTATCATGGAGCCAGTTCCAACTGACAACGACTCTGTAGGGTGTTGCAGAACTGCCCCTGGAGTTCCTGAGGTTGTGTCTGGTGGATTCAAAACTGTTGACCTTGTGGGTAGCAGCCTCATATGACGACCCATCAGGGCTGCTTGACCTCTACCAAGATGGAGAATTCATGGTCAGAGAGAAATTCTTATGTAATTGCCTATCTTAGATAGATGTCTTGTTTGCAGATGTTCCATTCATCGTGATGGAAGTAGAAACAACAGCTTCCTTGCCCTGTGACTCACCCTGCCCCTATACTGCCGGCCCTGTGTTCACCTGATTTGTAACCGACCTGAGCATCTCTCTTGGGAGGCACACACTCCTGCTCTCTGCTTACTTAATCTTTGTGCTTGTTTGGATATCACTGGAATATTCTCCCTGATGAGGACTCACTTGTCCTTTAAACACCTGCATTTGGAATGCAGGAGAGAGGAGGAGAGACTTAAGACTTTTTTCCTAGTTACAGAATGGGGCAAACGATTCAGGAGTATGGCATCTGTGAGGAGCTGGCCTCTTATCAGCACAGGAGGATGGAGCAGGTGGCAACAGTTAGCAATGGAAGGACCAAGAGAGGTTAGTTGATCGAGCTCAGACCCCCATAACCAATGCAGAGACTAGAGGCCATGCTGTTATCTCCCCGTACCCTTGAAAGAAGTGCACACACCATCTCCCACCTTCAGCCTTTCATATATTCAGAGAAGAAAGACTACCACAATTCTGCATAGGAATCTGAAGTTCAGCCAGACTGCTGATTAAAAAAATAAGCATAAAATGCAGTATTGTCTAATCTGCTGCATAGCCAGGAATATGAATAGGAATATGAAACATTTGTTCTTGTCCAAAGCTCTTTGGGAGCTTTGAATTAGATTCTAATCAGCCAAGCCATGTCTTCTTAGCTGCCTTCTAAGAATGTTTACTTACTCAGTGGGTGAATGGGTGGGTGTATGAAAGAATTAGTGAAAAAATAATGAGTGCCAAAAAAAAAAAAGTCCAGGAAACTTTCCTGAAGCAATATTACCTTTTTGAGTGTGGGGCAGGTTTCAAGGAAATTCTGGAAGTTTTCTCAAGGGCCCACAATAGAGAGGAAGAGGAAGAAATACCAGAAAACCTAGAGGAAGAGCATCATATGGGAACAGGGGCCCTACTGGTGCAGATTTCATCCTTTCCTTGCCACCTTCCTATTCCCAAATTTTTAACCTAAAGTTGGCAATCCAAAATTTAATAGTTTAAAACGGGAACTAAAACTGAACTCCTCTCTTGGCATCAGCAAAGCAGGGCAGCTCCAGCCACAGCTAGGGCTGCAGTCTTCGGAGTCTGTTGCGAGTTATGCTGGCCGCCAGCCAAGACCTAGCCTGTGTTGCGTAGACAGCTGCATGTGGCCTTTCTCTTGAACTGGGCTTCCTTACAACAGGGTGGGTGAGCTCCAGGTGGAAAAATCTCAGGCCAGAGTCAAAGAGATCATAACACCTTTTATAACTTAGTATCTGGCTTTACACAGCTTCATTTCATGCCATCTTTCATAACTTGCTGCTGTTGTTAAGCACCAGGGAGTCTGCTGTGACCCACAGTGACACTAATTACAGCAGAACTAAACATGACCCAGCATTCCACCATCCTTATAAGTGTTTTTATGTTTGAGCCCATTGTGGCAGTCACTGTCAGTCCATTTATCCAGGGTCTTCCTCTTTTCCACTGACCAGGAATGATGTCCTTCTCCAGGGACTCATCTTTCCTAATACAAGTCCAAAGTATGCCATCCTTGCCTCTAAGGAACATTCTGGCTATACTCCTTCCAAAACAAATTGGTTCTTTTGTCAGCCATGGTACTTTTGGTAGTTTTCACCAGCATCTTACTTTAAACTGCATGACATTTTCTTCAGTTTCCCTGAATCAATGTCCAGCCCTCACATGCAGTGAGGCAGTAGACAACACTTGGACATGGACCAGGAACATTTTAGTCCTTAAAGTAAACATCATTGCTTTTCAATACTCTAAAGAGGTTGTGTGCAGCAGATTTACATAATGCAACTCGTTTTTTCATCACTTGACCGCTGCTTTCATGAGCATTGATTGTGGATACAAACAAGGCAAATCCTTGACAATTTCAAACTTGTCTCCATTGATCATGTTGCCTATTGACCCTGTTGTGAGAATTTGGGTCTTATTACATTGAGTTGAAATCTATATTAAAGGCTGCAATCCTTGATCTTCATCAGCAAGTGCTTCAAGCCCTCTCCACTTTCAGCAAGCAAAGTTGTGTTAGTTGCATATCTCAAGTTGCTCATAACCCTACCTCTAATACTGCATTCTTCTTCATACAATCTAGCTTCTCTGATTATCTGTCCAGCATACATATTGAATAAGTATGGTAAGAGGATACACCTCTAATATAAACCTTCCTTGATTTTAAACCATGCACTATTCTCTTGTTCTGTTCCCATAAGTGTCTCCTGACCCATGTGTAAGTTCAAAATGAGCACAATGAAGTGTTCTAGAATGCCCTGTATTCTCAAGGTTATCCCTAGTTGGTTTTAATCCACAAAATTGAATGCCTTGGCATGGTCAGTAAAATACAAGCAAGCATCATTCAGTCAGGATCCATCCGATATCAGCAATGATATCCCTGTTGCATGTCCTTTTCTGAATCAAGTATGAATTTCTAGCAACTGTCTGTGAATATAATGCTGCAAACACTCTTGGGTGACCTTCAAAATTTTTCACTTACGTAAGATATTGTTCTATAATTTTCAAATTCTGTTGGGTCACCTTTCTTTGAAGTAGGTACAAATGTGGATCACTTCCAGTCTATCAGCCAAGTAGCTGTCTTCCAAGTGTCCTGGCATAGATAAGTGCTTCATCAGCTTGTTAAAATATTCCTATTGGTAATCTTTTCATTCCCAGACCCTTGATTTTGGGTAATTCCTTGGGGGGTAGCTTGAACTTCAACCTTCAGTACCATTGGTGCTTGATCATGTGCTCTCTCTTGAAATGATTGAATATCGACTAGCTCTTTTTGCTGCACTGACCCTGTCACTTGCATTCTTTCCATATTCTTTTGGTGTTTCCTGCATCATTCAATATTTTTTTCCATAGACTCTTTCCAAATGGCAACTCAAAGTTTGAATTTGTTCTTGAGTTCTTTCAGTGTAATATAAGCTAAGTGTCTTCTTCCCTTTAGATTTCTTAACTCTAGGTCTTTACACATCTCATTATAACATTTTACTTTGTCTTCTTGAACTGAGCTTTAAAACTTTCTGGTCACCTCCTTGGCTTCACCATTTCTTCCATTTGTCTTGGCTCCCCTATGATGCAGACCAAGTTTCAGAGCCTCCTTCTGACATGTGCTGTGATCTTTTCTTTCCTGTCTTTAATATAGGCTACTGCAAGGGACTTCACAAGTGTAAGGACTGAGAAATGAATATCACCTCTGTTAGAGGATGCTGCCTTCTAGGAGAGCAAGTGAGATGGGGATATTGCTGAGGGCAAAGTTAGCAAATGCAATATCTCCCACTTTGAAGTCCTTGATCTTGTTCATTTATTTTTAAAATGAGTTGCAATTCAGTTATCTTTTACTCTATGACAGTCTCCTGTCTGTCACAGTAGAACTGTCTCCACAGATTTTCCAAAAAGTCTAACCCATATTCCCCGGCACCTCTGGGTGGGTGAATTCTAAGCTTCTAAGCTTTCAGTTTAGCCAGTTGCTCCACCCATGGATTCCACAATCTTTGATGCAAAGTTTTAAATTTATATTAAGGAGTACAGGACTGGTCAGATGAGTGTTAGTGACCCGGAATAATACAGAAGAGGTATTTATGGGATCATGGAAGATTCTTCAGCTGTGCCCTGTGAGGCAGGCATTCACAGAATTAGTCCCCATTGGTTATTAAATTCTACTGAGCCTGGGGTTGTAGTTCATAGATTTACCATCTGGAGAGTCTCTGCACGGCACCGACTTAGTAAGAGCAGATGAAATAAAAAATAACCTGCTTGAGCTCATTAAACCTGGGGATTCAGAATTCGTGGATACAGAAGTCCTCATGAGATCCCCTTGCTTTAAGCAATGGTCTAGCCATCTCTTCCCCAATTATCAATTCAGAAATGTTCTATTTTCTGCTTTGGGATGGAGTCTGCTGCTTGAAATGTTGTCCCTATGAAAATACAAGCTGTTCCTTAAGAATTAAGTTAGGAAATTCAGAAAGTGCATGTGTGGCTGCCCAACCCCTAAGGGTAAAAAGAGGCATCGAATCACTAAGAGGTGAGCATGGAGAGCAATTGATTTAACAAGCCTGGAGGAGAGTTTTGTGCCGTGGGTAGCCTTGCATCCCTGGCTGTCTGCAACCTCTGGCCATTTCAGAACAGGGTTGTCTCTGAGCGGAGAGGGGAAATGAAGTCAGTGTCTTTTGACCCTCTGCCTTGGAGCTGTACACCGGCTACAGAAGTATGTGCTCATGGAACGTTTTAAGGGAGGAATTTAGCTGTGAATGTCATGGTTTCCAGCAGACACCTGAATTCTCTTCGTGAAGATAAACCTCTGCTTACCACCCTCCTCTTCTTACCTTGTCTGAAAAAGTGAGGCGTTGTTTGTAGGAATTCCTGTTAGAAGAACTGCTTGAAGATATAATAGCAAGCCCCGTTCCCTCCTTGCCTGCCACCGGGTCCATTCTGACTCATAGAGAAAGTGCTCAAGCTCATGTGCATCCCTTCCTGTCTCTGCCTCAGGCTTTCTTGTGAGCTGGGCCGTAACCAGACAGTCAGCTCCGGAAGTCCAAGAAGCCACTTGGTATGATGGCTACACTGATTCCAAGCACTTTAATCCCTGCATTTCACTCTGGTACTTTGTGTAAACTCTACCTCTATCCCCTTTCCAATACACGGGGATTCCTAATTTTCTATCATTTTCATTTGTTTAGCACGTGTTGTTTATTAGGATTTAAAGCCAGAGTCGTGCCAACAGGTAACTGTTGGGCAGATAACTATCCAACCCACCCCTTGAGAGGAAAAGGTGGTCTGCTCCTATGATGATTTTACAGCCTCAGAAACTACATACAAGGTCACTGTGACTTTGGATTAGCGAGATAGGACAGATTTTCAGCTCTCAGGTGGGAAAAAATGTCTCTCGCTCCAATCCCATGTGTTCAAATAGGAAAGTGTCTTTGTCTTGGTTTCATTGCTTGGTAGGCCCCTAATCCACAGCTGTTTTTCCCACTTGTGAATAATGCTGACTTTATAACTCAATTGAGTATTAAGGACCTTAAGAACGTCTAGACATACCGTGGATCTCCCAGTTCTAATTCTCTCCCACTCGTTTTCATTGTTGCATTATCAGTTGCTGTTAAGCAGGTCTCAACCCACATTGACCTCATGCACAATGGAACAAAGTGCAGTCAAGTCTTTGCGCTCTCCATGATTGGAATTGTAATATTGTGATCCATTGGATTTTCATGACCTGATTTTCAGAATTAAGTTGTCAGTTCTTTCTTTCTAGTTTTATTAAGTCTGGACACTTGCTTGACAAATACTCAGCAGCATAGACTCATATACATCTCCCCTGACAGACAGGTGTTGACTATGCATGAGGTGTGTTGACTGACACTGCAACTGGAGTCACACGCATGGAAAACAAGAATTTTACCACTGAATCTCAGTTTCCCCACATTGATGTCTATAATCATTTCTAGATACAATCAAAGGAACCAGGGACCATATTATTGTATATACTCAGATATAACCAAGTTTTTCAGCACATTTTAATGAGTTGTTGTGGTAAAATTTGGTACCTTGGCTGATACTTGAGTATATATGGTAATATAGCTAGGGATCAGTAAAGTCCTCCCTGCTACATTGCACCTGTTGTCTTATAAGCCCTATATTGTTCTGACTTTAGGGAGTGCCTGTCCACCTTAATAGAATCACCCAAGGGTGCCCTAGAAAATACTAATACCTGAACTTCATCCCCAGAGATTATGATTTCTTTTATCTAAGTTAAAGCCTGGAAAGGAAATGCTAAAGTCCCCCAGGTGACCTTCAGGTTCCATCATCATTAAGAATCCCTTGATTAAATCATTCAAGGCTACTCTCTATAAGCATGAATGTTGACATCATGAAGAATTACTGACTTAGCATCTTGTATAAGAATAATTGCATGCACCTTGAATGGCAGTTCTCTATTGTACCAGAAACTAGCCCAGATTTAAAACAAAATGCAAACACATGAGCAGTCCATATCCTAAAAAAATCTGATTCATTAGGTCCAAGTAGACACTCAGGCCTTGAACAAATATAATAGGTCACATTACTTCTGATATTCCCCAAAGCAGAGAACCACTAACCACCAAAGGGATTTGAAAAGACTTCATATGGATGGATTAGGAAGCTGTGGGGCAGGGCTTCAAACCAGTGCCTTCCTGTGTGATGCTCTGTTGTGAATTCACATCTTCAACCCCAGTATAATGAACCAGAACCTGTATTTTATCTGTATACCTGTGCTAGGTGTTATAAGATAGATTCTTCTGAGTAGTACAGAATATCAAAGAAATCTAAGAAGTCTTTTTCAAGGTTAAAGGCTGGCGCCTGCAGGTTCCATAGAGATCATACTCCCGTCATAAGGAAAGAGGTGGAGAAAAGATGGACGCATGCATCCCTCATCGGTAGGCCCCAAAACGTGTTCTCCTCACCTTCACTCGGAGTCCAAGCAGGACTTGGTCACATGCCACTGAGTGTTCACGTCAAGATGGGGGGGGGGGGTGCAGAATATGTGCTTTGCATTCTGGAGAGCCCTGTGCCCAACTAAGATTCCCTGCTTCCTTTACTGAAACAAGACTATTGGGAGACAATTAGCTGGCACTGCCATTATACTCCTCCTTAGAGCCTTTGCTGATGCTCTCGAAAAGGAAGAGATTTTTCTCTGTATCTAATCTCTACCATCCTTTTTGGTGCCCATCGTGGCAGCGCATCTCAGGGTTGTAAAAGGTAGTTCATGTCTTGTTTGTGATACTGTAAACTTTTAAACTCTGTCTCTACCATATTATAAGATCTTAAAAGTAGTAAGTGCTCAGCCTTTGTTTAATAACATTAATTTCTCAGAGCCTCTACCTTCTCGAGTGTAAAATAGGACTGATAATAGGTTATCATGAGTATTACTACCAGAGATACAGGAAATATTTTAAACTGTTATGTGCTATAGAAAGAAAAAAAAGATAAGTGTGCCACGCCCCCGATTTACAGTATTAAATCCACTGGGTAAGCAGTTCAAAACCATCAGCCACTCCTCAGGAGAAAGACAGAGCTTTCCAGTCTCCTTAGAAGTCCCGTCTCAGAAACTTCTGGGGAGCGTTCTACCCTGCTTGTCCTATAAGGTGACTATGAATTGGCTTTGACTCAAAGGTAGTGAACTGTTTTTCTATTGGTTGTTTCTTTGTTTGCTTACTTTTCATCCAACACCCTGGTGGGCCACTAGCGCTTGATATTTACATAGTCCTATGCCAGTCATTTGGAGGAAGTTACACACTATCAGCTAGAAGAGGCATAGCAAGTTCCTTACCCAGGATTCTGATAGGCACTCCTGAGAACCCAACCCAGGGACATGAGGTAAACAGTACGGAAGCACACCGATGACCCTTTCTTACTCTGCATCTGCAACACATTCTTGACACTGTGGAAATATCTTAGGTTGGCCTTTATCACCTTGAGCGCAACAGTATTCTGTTCTTCTTGCTATGTCTTTAACGCTGTTTGGAATGAACACGTACACTTTCAAATGTCTTTGAAAGATGATGAAAACAGTATTGTAAGATGGAGTGACAAGGAACAAGGGAAATCAACTTGGATCCTACTGTGAGCTGTAGCAGCCTGGATGAAAATGTCTGCTTTTCCTTACAGCGTCAGTAGTTGACTAACTTGGGGCCCCAATGTATCTTTCCTTTTGGGATTCTAAAATGGTCCCCCAACAGGGCAGAGAAGGTGAAGGAAAGATATGTCCTTCAGGTTCCAGGAGTTAATTATACTTGCTTAGAAAGGCAAGTTACTCATTTTTATTCTCAGGCAGAAGTTCATACAATTAATTTAGTAGGTAAAGTGGAGTTTTTGTTCTCTACAGAACCTGGTTTCCAAACACCATTTGGCACATGGTATTTAAGCAAACTGCCTCATTAAACTGGAGATCCTGAAGAAAATGTTTGCAGAATAGGGATGTTCATAATTAATGCTAAAATGTCGAGATTACATCTGCCTGGTCCTTTTCTGCCCTAAGTTTCTATACTTAATTATCTCTTTAATGAGCAGCTAACATACAGAAAGATAAATCACTAAGGAACAGTGTGTTGAAGAACATTGTGAGAAAAATAAACCAAAGCTACTCCAGTTCTGTTCATCTTTTGATGTGGCATACTGTGACAGTCACTGATCTGTGTCAGTTTCAGCACTGGGAGTGTAGAGGTGGAGTCTAGCCTGTCAATCTGGAGATAGCCAATGAGGTCTTTGTGTGGGCATGGGTTTCTCCTGAGAATTCTGAGAAGTCTCTCAATATTTCCCAAATGGAAGTAAGAGACTTGAGTCAGTCTTTTCAGAGATCTCCACTGACAAGATAAGATGGCAGCATAGACCCTGAATCCTAGGAACTAGAGGAAAAGCCACATGGGCTTACCCTGATGGACCAGACTTCTGGGGCCAGAGAAGCCACGTGGAGACTCTTGCCAGTGCTGAGATGCTGGGGAGGCCACAGAGAACGCCTGCCAATCCTGAGATGCTTCTACCACCAATGGATACTGCTGGTAGACCCTGAGCCCTGGAAAAAAGGAGCCAAGGGGAGACCCCTGATAGCAACGGATGCTTCTATTGCCGCTGGATACACAACACTCTGCACCCACTGGCCTGTGATTGTTCTGGTGTCATTGCATGTGCTTCGTGAGTCAGGAGACTTTATAGGGTGGTATTAGACTTATGACCTTGGATTGGACTGGGTGGGGATGTTTTCTCAGTGTTCTAGTCCTCTTGCCTATAAACCTTTCCCATATGTCCATATGTATGTTTATGAATTTGTTTCCCTAGTCTACCCGGACTAACACAGCAGACTGCCTTTTCCTTGTCCCTCACCATGTGCAGGGATGGAATTCATGGGAAACTATGGCTTGCCGGAAGAGCACTGGTGGCACAGTGGTTAAGCACCCCACTTGCTTAACCAAAGTTCAAAACTACCCGCCACTCCATGGCAGAAAGATGTAGCAGGTTACTTCTGTCAAGAGGACAGGGTTGGAAGTCCTAGGGACCAATTCTACTCTGTCCTATAGGATGGACGTGAGTCCGAATCAGCTTGATGGTAAGGAATGGGGTTTGGTGGAAGTTTGCTAACGCACATCTCACTCTGTCATCATTGTAATGTGTAGTCTCTCAGTCCCTTTCTGACCATTTGAAGTGGTCCCTTACCTTGCATCCAAATTATCCGAAAGGTGAATTGAGCTCCCTGGAAGTAGATCACTCACAGATTTGCACCAGGCCTAGCCTCAGCTAACACACCCTGTTTCCATAAGTTGTCACCCTCCCCAGCCTGCAGCGGTGGTGACTCAGCAGAATCACCCGCACATTGCTTTGCAACCGGTGCCTATTCTCCAGAACAGACCATCTGCCAGAGTCACCAATACGCACCACTCTGGACGCACACACCGAACAAATCAGGTGATTCAGTGGAAAGCCGTTTCTGAATCACCTCATTCCAAAGCGTGCTCCTAAAAGTCACTGTCCTGGCTACACTGGAAAGGGACACACCCTTGCGCTTTGAGTTTTGGTGCCGTTTCTTCCTCCCTTGGCTTACCTCACAGCCCTCGGAAGTTTGGGTCGGCTCTGGAAAGCATCTGAGTCGTTTCAGAGGATCGTGCAATAGCACAGGTCCTGATGGGGAGGGCTGGCTCGTTTAACGCACAAGGACAGCTGGAGCTCAGGGAGGGGAAAGATTCCTGCGAAACTACTGAAAGAGATGACATCATCAGGATGCCAGAGCTCAGCCCCCCCATTTTTCTGAGACGCTTGGTAGTGAGTGCTGGGATGCATCTGGGTGAAGGAGAGGCAGTGATCTCTGACTTGACGGGGAGGAGGCGTTGCTGTCTGGTGATGGAGCCACAGCCACCCCACTGCATCCTGGAAGGAATTTCGGAAACATCACCGGCTGGTGCAAACAGTTATGCCTTCAGATCTTGTCGGAAAGGATGGCCATTTAAACCTACCCAGAGACCCTTGAAGACACGGGCCTGTTGAACTACTTCCCAAAGGTCACACACACCTTGAAAGACTTGACCCTGGCCCCCGTGAGATCCCCCTGCAACCAGTTGACTCCATGGCAAGTCATGGCAATGAGCAAGTCCACTCACCAGCTGGCCTCAGCAGAACAGAGGAGGGAGGCTGTGTGCTCCCCTAGGGATTTGCAGTTGGGGAAACTCCAGACAGGATCACAGTGAATTACAATCACTGCAGTGGCTGTCGATTTGGGCTTTATTGCTCTCCACCTCAAAACATCAGAGTTTCTCCCATGACTAAAAGGGGATCAGTAAAGCTAGCCACGCCTGGTAGAGGGGCTGCAAGAATCCCAAACCTGCACCATGCACCTCCATAAGTAATCGTTGACTGAGCAGGCTAGTTTCATTGCTGGGTCCCAGTTCCAATTCTTGGAACTTGGTTGTGGAATGAATCTATAGATGGCAGCACCACCATCAACGCTGGCATGGCCATTGGAGCCTAACAGGGGATGAACCTTTCATTCCCAGTCCTCTAATCTAGGGTTCATCCTAGAAAGAGGCTAGCCTACCTGGCAGCTCAGGTTCCTACCCTCCACCATGGCAGCAGCACTGCCCCTACCAACCAGCTCCAGCTTCCTGGGCTTCCAGTCTGGATTCTGTCTCTTCCTGAGGCCTCTTCCTCCTGTTGGCAACTGCTCTTTGGTACAGAGCATCCGCCTGGAGCCACTGGGTACTGACAACACAAAACCTGCTTGGCTGCTAATCACAAAGTCGAAGTTTCAAGAGTTTATCTCGAACAGCAGTTCTCAACCTGTGAGCCAACCCCTTTTGGGGGTCAAACGACCTTAGGACAGTTGTGAAGTAGCAAAGAAAATAGCTTTATGGTTGGCGGAGTCATCGCGACATTAGGAGGGTTGAGAACCACTGACCTACAAGCACCTCAAAAAGAGAGTGAAAGAAAAAAGGAAGGAAAGACACATGATAGATAGATAGATAAAGAAAAGATAGATAGATAGATAGATAGATAGATAGATAGATAGATAGATAGATAGATAGATAGTCCCTGGTGAGGGACTTACAAACAATTAACCATTGACAATGCTCTGAACCACAGTTCTGCCCTGAAACAAGTGGAGTCACCATGAATCAAAATCAATTAAGTCACATTTGGTTATGGGTTTATTGTTTTGTTGTGATAGTATCTACACTCCATTTCTCCACATGACTTTCTACTCTTTGGATGCTTTTCTTTAATCACTATAGGTACCTGGAATGTGTTGAGGTTGACACATAATAATTACTAGTGGGCTGAGCCCCGGTGGCGTAGTGGTTGTGCACAGGACTGCGGCCCACTGGGGTGGAGGTTCACGTCCAGAAGCTCTCTAGGAGCAAGACTGGGCCTCCTACTCCCACCACTAGAGGGCAGTGATGCCCCCCCAAAAATAATAATTACTAGTTACATGTAACAAATTACTAGTTTTTAACTAAGAGTAAAAAATTTAAATATGTCTTCAAGTCAATTCCAATCCTATAGCCTATAGAATAACTGCTCTATGAGAATTTTCAAGAATTTAAAACTTTTAAAAATTATTTCTATTGTAAATTGGGTGGGGCTTTGCATTTCAGATCATTAACTTCATATTCTAAGCTGTGATGTTTACAGAAGCAGACTGCTACATATTTCTCCCACAGAACAGCAGTTAGATTCTGACTGGCTGTGCCCCATCTACCAAAGCTCTTTTCTGGATAGTACTAGCATTATGTAATGACATCAATCATTGTTTTTAAAGTAATTCTATCAGGAATTAATTAACACCATATATGTACTATATACAAGAAAGAATTCCTTGACCTAAGAATTATTTAGCACTAAAATGGATCTGCCAATTACCAATAGTCTGATTGCTTGTTATACTGAGGAATTGTTTTCTCTTGACATGTCAAAAATCAGAGCACAATTATTCTTTCTGGGGTAGATATACTGCCCTACAAAACTCGTTGAATAGCTGCAGCTCAAATTAGCTAAGATCCATGTAGAGTGGAAATGCAAGATAATGTGTTTTTTTGTTGTTTGTTTTCTGGTTGAGAACTCAGAGAATTGTTTCTACCTCCACCTGTGCTGAAGGAAATTGCATCCTTCTGGTGAGGTTTGGGCTGGACTTTAGCACATGTGCTACTCTGTGTAGGTGAGAGAAACTATTCCAGAACCAGTCAAATATGTGTAGAACAATTGAATGTTCTGAAAGCATCCCAGCCCAGTCAAGACCAAGCCCATAAGCCCAATGCCAATCTATCGAGTCCCCTTCAAACTCACGATACACATGCATTAGCGCAGAATGCAGGAAGATCATAGGCCAGTGAATGAGAAGTCTTGTGGATCCAGTGACTTAAACATCTCAACACTAGCAGAGGCCTCCATGTTCTCCAGCTCCAGATGTCTGGCTCCCTCAGTCTGTCTCCATGCGTCTTCTCCACTGGGATGTCTCACAGGGAGTGAACATGTGTCCTGCCTCCGGTGAGCGATTTACCACCGTAGGGCCTCCAAATGAGGTCATCAAGCTACCACCTGAATGGCAGACTGGACTCCACCCTTTCACTCTGAGCCACAAATTGAAACCCGGTGATATAAGAACCACAGCACATATCTTCCTTCTACAGAGTTGTGGGTGAGGATGCTTTGTGGGCAGTCTCTGTGTGTCCCTAGATCTCACCCACCCAGTGGGATGAAACTCCTAACACGTTTCTCTTTTTCCCTGATGCTGCATCATGCTCTCTGCTTCCGTGTGAAGCGCTCTCCTCTCCTTCTACTCTCTAGGTCCTGTGACAGCAGCCATCCACAGACAGACAGTAATAGCTCACCCCCAGGGCTCTCCTCCTGCTAAAATGGGAGCACAGAGTTCTCTCCAGCCGGATCCTACTTGTTCAGCAGGGTTTTGCTTCATTGGGTTTGACTGTGCTGGGATTTGCTCACAATTCCTCAGATGTCTCTCAGCCCCCATGAAGTCAAACCATGGGAGAGGGAACAGGGAGGACCTCTCACAGGCTGCAGAAGGGAAATGTCCCCCTGTGGCACGCTCTTGCCAGCACAACACCAGTCTCACCTCATTTGTTTCCTATTCACGTGTCTCTACTCTGTTTACTCCTAGAGGAGATCTTGAAGACGCACATAGCGCACTGGTGGTCTCCCGACGGCACGAGGCTGGCCTACGCCACCATCAACGACACCCGAGTCCCCCTCATGGAGCTTGCCACCTACACAGGCTCTGTCTACCCCACGGTGAAGCCCTACCATTATCCCAAGGTAGGAGAATGAAACTGCCCTTCTCATTTCCAGAAAAGAAAAAAAAAGGTCCCTGCATTATTCTTCGTGCTCTCCCCTCTCCACGCTCACTCAGACGTGAGAACCAGGAATGTTGGTGAGCACCCGAGAACACACAGGAAAGATGCATTGTATCTCATGACATTGCATTCCATTTCCATCGTTGCTGTGTTGGATCTGTGGGTTGATTTGTTTGCTTTAAAGTAAACTATGGTTCATCATTTGTGAATGCATAATGGTAACCAAAATAAATACACGGCCTGACATTGTGATTTTGTGGTAACAAAAATTCAGACTGCCCCATTCTTGTTTTAGAAGGTGGCTTCTGGTTCCCTGGGTGTGTTGCATTTTGCTCTCACCCATTAGTTCTAACTCCCCCCCCCCCCCCCCCCCCCCACAAAATAGTTGGCTCAAGGCCAGTGGAAGAGCAGGTCTCAGGGGAGGGTGGGAGAAGGGGAACAAAGAGAGATAAGAGGTTAAGCAGGGAAGATGAGAATTAGCCAACCTACCTCAGCACAGAATCTACGAAACCCTCTCCAACCTCTATTGTTCTCCCGCTCTGTAGCATTCTTTCTATCATGATCCTGATTAGAAGCAGCACTGGTGGTGGCTGGGCACCATCTAGTTCTTGTCTTGAGCTGGTGGAAAGTGTGGTTCCAGTCATCCATTAGTCATTGGATTCAATGTTTCCATGAAGCTTATCTTTTTCTCCACTCATCTTTGCCCCAGATGGGAAGCAACTTGGAGTTTTGTCTTAGATGATGACCTTGTGAGCTGTAAAGACCCAAGTTACTGCTCAAGAAAATAGGATGTGGAGCGTTTTGTTTTATGGAGTGTGCTAACTGAGATGCCCCCTTGGACGATGGTCCTGATCTCTTAAGTCCCAGTCACTCACTCCCTCCAGGGGTTTTCACAACTTTTCCTCCTGCATGCTCTCTATGTTCTACTGCAGACCTGGATATGTGAGGGAGCTCCCAAGATTTGTGAGGAAAAATGGAATTTAAAGGTAATGGAATTTGGCCAGGAATGCTTTGAAGCCCTGTTGTATTTGCAGCCCCTCCAGACGTGAACATAGAAATGGCACATCCTCCTGGGTTTCCTCTCATATACCATTGTACAGCTGTTCAAACAATACAAGTGGATATATAGGTAATACATAGTTTGTGATTACTATGGTTATTACAGGATTGTGTATGTAATCATATTCCCCATTACTCTGTCTTCTTTTCCTTGATCGTGTTGTATCCCTTATTGTTATTGCCTTTCACCTCAACCAAGTTAATACACGTCTACTATCTAGGTAGTGATTGTTCCTGCACCCTCTCTCATCCCTGTTAACTATCAGAGAAGGTCTCCTTCTGTGTCCAAGCCTTTTTCTTGTTGCGGTTTTTAATACTTGTGATATCATATAGCATTTGCCCTTTTGTAACTGACTTCTTTCACGGTGCATAATGTCCTCCAGGCTTGTCCATGTTGTGAGATGTTCTGGGATTCATCATAATTCCTGCAGGACAGCCAAGGGCGGATTGGGAGGGCTTTGGCCACGATCTGTTGTTGGTCTCGATGTTTAGGGACAGTGGCCCTTGGGATGTGCAAGGAAAAAGGGAGGGAAGGAAGAGTGAACAGGTGCAAATGAGTCACCCTGTCTCCATCTTTCTCTAGGAGGTAGCTTGGCTGGGTCATCAGACAGAGACGACAGAATGGATAGACTGCACTACCCTGAAGCAGCCTGCTGCCACTTGGAAGGGCCATTCCATAGGGAGAGGGTGGCGGTCAGCACTAGGGAGGGGAACAAACAGGAGGGACCTTGGTTTCCATGGTCAGGACAGCAGGAATGGCAGCGGGGTGCTGTGCTGCTCAGTAACAGGAGGATGAGAGGGGAACATGCTCCCCTGACGCCCAGGCGAATCCGTGAGACTTCATCTCATTTGCTGTCTGGCTATCCAGTCACTCTGCATCCTTTGGGGAATTCCATCTACTTGCCTCTCTGCTTCTCACCCAGAAGTGCCCAACATGGTCACACCGGGCTGCCCTTTCCACCCCACCTCTTCTTGTTCACTTTTCAGTCAGTATTTGATCTAGTTCTTTATCCTTTCTTGATGCTCAAAGTTCCAGGATGAGCCGCTCTGTCTATTTTACTTAATTGATTTCTGGGGTCTTTGTTGTAATAGGGTGCTTTGTGAATCTAAGCTGCCACGTCGTCCAGAAGTTCCCTCCTACCAATTGGTTGGATTGACTCTGTAGAGCTGGGGGATTCATGCTTTTTGTGGGACTGGAATGGTGTGGAACTAGTCTCCTTCTCTCTAGTGCAGTTCCACCAGTGTCTGTCTCACCCTCATCCAATCCCCCTGATGGGGATTGTTTTCAGAAGAGGTGCCTTCTGTGCCAGTCCCTCAGTTTATCCATGATGAACCTGTGGGACCCCCTTTTTGGTATGATGGGACTCTGGTATAGGTGGTCTAAAGTGGGGATCATTGGGTTTTGGGGAGGGGACGGTGTATATGTTTAAATAGAAAAACAGCATATGAAAATTTTCAAAAAGATAGCATATGCTGCCCAGAGTCCTACAGCTCCTCAACTCAGACATGAACCCTCCCCAATTAGAGCGATAGTCTGGTGAAATCAACTGACGTCTGTCCTGCTATGGAATTGACTTTCTTTTGAAACCTGACCGTATCTTCTGCCAAGGAAATGCTACCTCTTTCCCTTCCCACTCCTAAGCTGGTACTCCTTGGGGAAAAGGAGCTTGGGATAGAAGCAAAGAAATAAGCAGGGGGGAAATCTTAATACCTTTAAGAAGAATTCAATTTTTCCCTTCCACTGAGCTATGACTGCCATTTTTCATGTTCTTCACAAATGATTCACCCTTTCACCCTCTGGCTCTCTTCTATCGGTGTGTCTACTTTTTCCTTTTTACTGTTGGCCTAGTCCTCAGCCCTCACCTCCATCATGTCCCATGGTTGTCAGTCAAATGGAACACTCCTGGTTAGCATTAGGGAGTAGGGCATGGATGTTGAACAGGGTGAGAAGGGAGTGGGAAGTCTCAGGAGGAAAGGAGGCTGGCCCAGGTATCGCTCGATCCCTTTTGAAACTCTAAATAGTAATTATATTTTCTCTGCCTACATTTTGCCTCTTAAGGCAGCTAGAATTCATGTTTGTGCCTTTTCTGGGGAAATGCTTTTTGAAGCTAAAAGCACTGATGAGGTTTATGTGCTCATGTCTCTGTTCCCTTTTGCTCCTCAGGCTGGATGTGAAAACCCCAGTATTTCCTTACATGTTATTGGTTTAAATGGACCTACCCATGACCTGGAAATGATGCCGCCAGATGATCCAAGAATGAGGTTTGCTCCCTTTCCTCTATTACATTAAAATGATACACGTGATAATATTTACATTCATTTGTATGTCTCGTGTGTTTCACTGACAATTTAAACATTCACTAAAAAGGTTCATTAAAAACATACTTTCCTTATGATACAGTCTCGAGGAAAACAACACCAAGCAAGTATTGCTATTCTTATCCTCATCAGAGATAGATGGTCTTCCCCAGCAGACTGGATTCCCCTGGAAAGAGACCATGTCTCATTCAGTTTTGTGTATCCAGCAAACGTCAATACTCTCTTGTACAATGGATGTTGGGAAACACCCATTGGAGGAATAATTATGACTTTCTAAGGCAATTCATTTAACAGGATTCTCTATAAACTGTACTCTCTCTCCTCTGAGCAATGCCAGCTATAGAAATCTTGTAATGGATCCTGCTGTTCTAAAGTCCACTCCTCTAGTGGTAAGGTAATAGTGTCTGTAGTTAGTAGATCCTACCTATTGTCAAAGGTAGTTGACACTCTTGGGAACCCCAAGGTTCAGTTCAAATGTACCTTATAATTGACAAGTGTGTTAGTCTGGATAGACTAAAGAAACAAATCATAAAAACTCATGTATATAAGGGAGTCTTATATAAAAGGTAAGTGTACATTGAGAAAGCATCCTTCCTCCCTCCCCCGCCCACTATCATCATCCCCACTCCATAAATCTGGTTAGAACAGAGGGTGTACACTGGTACAGATAGGAATTGGAAATATGTCCTGGAATCCAGGACAGAAGATCCCTGTAGGACCAGTGATGAGAGTGGTGATACCAGGACGGTGGAAGGAAGATGGGGTAGAAAGGGGGAACTGATTATAAGAATCTACATATAACCTCCTCCCTGGGATATGGACAACAGGGCAGTGGGTAAATGCAGACATTGGGCAATGTATGACATGAAAAAATAATAATAATTGATAAATTTTCAAGGGTTCACAAGAGAAGGGGGAGCAGGGAGGGAGGGGGAAATGAGGAACTAATACCAAGGGCTTAAGTAGAAAGAAAACATTTTGAGAATGATGATGGCAACAAATGTACAAATGTGCTCTGCATACAATGGATCTAGGCCTGGGCTATGATGAGTTAGTTGTATGAGAACCCGATAAGATGATTAAAAAAAAAAGCATACCAAGGGCTGATCCTGGTGGCGTAGTGGTTGTGCGCGGGACTGAGACCCACTGGGTTGGAGGTTCAAATCCAGCAGCAAGGCTGGGCCGCCTACTCCCACCACCAGAGGGCAGTGATGTCACAAAAAAGCATACCAATTCACTGCTGTCCAAGCCCATAAGTTCAACAGTAGCCCATATGTCCAATACTCATCTACAAATTCCTCCTCAATCTCGCAAAACACATGCAATAATATTGAATGCAGGAGGAAAGCCTAATCAGTGAGGGTGTCAGCGTCACCACACTGGTGAGAAGTCTCCACGCAGTTTCTCCAGCACCCAGAGCTGCAACAGGGTAGGGTAACATGCCTTCACCTTAGGGATGCCTCATAGGAGCGTGAACCTTGCCAGCTGAAGCAGGAAACGAATTACGGTAGCTGCACCCTGGTCCTACCATCAAAAAGTAAGAGACCCAAGAACTAGAAAGGTCAGACTCACTGAGACATTTATCTCTCTGCCCTTCAATGAATTTCACATGTGTTCATTGGCCAGGTTGGCACAATAAACCTTAACTATCTCAATAAGATAGCAGTGAGACTATTCTACGAATAAAACTCTTCAAACGAAGAATCAGTTACTCTGAGGTTCAGCAAATACCCAATCCAAATGTGGTCCTATCTCTAGCATGATCATTACAGAACTCTGCGTTGTTATAGATGTCTGGCAGAGTCAAGAGGACAGAGCTGTGACTCAGATCTTCTCAAGGTCCAAGGCTTGGCTCTTTGATAGCTTTTTGACCTCTATGAATGGTAGAGTGTTATAATTGCAGGATATTTCAATTGCAGTGAAAACCCAATTGTCCACATCCAAAACATCTGTTCAGAAGCACTTTTTGGGATCATTCAGCCTCTATAGAGAATATCTTTTCTTGTAAAAAAAAAAATCCTTCTTCCTTCAAAAAAATTGCAGATATTAGGTCTTCAGGCAGCTAGCCAAAATCCAAGGTCACACTTACAAAGAGTTTGCTGAGACCTCTCCTTTCTTACCCAGGATTGTTCGCATTAGTGGGGGTTGCCGGGTCTCCTCTCTCACGTTTTGGGGCCCAAAGCCTATCTAGAGAGTTAGTCAACCTGGTCTACAGAGCTGGTCCCAGGACATGACTCAGTTCTGCCTTGGGAAGCCAGCCCTCAGGGGCCATTGGTCTGGGTCATTGAAGTTAGTAGCTCATAAATGTGCTTGGAGAGAAGAAAAATTAAGAGCACTGCTTTGTACTGCACTCTCCCAAAGACCATGGGATTGTTTTCCTTTCAGACACCAATCCTTGCCAAGCCTCCTGGAGCCTGGTCCAGCACAACTCACCAGATTAATATGGAAAGTCACCTGGAAAATTTAAGCCATCTGTTCGAGTTAATTGAAAATCTCATTTAGTCAATTTGGTGAGGCTGTTTCCGCAGGCTTGATTAGCTCCAAGGACAATGAAAAATTAGTTTCCATCAGGGCTTGAGAGTGAATGGTGGACTTCGAAGCGTTTGCTTACACTGATTCCCTAAGCAGAACATGTATAAAGGCTTTCTGGGTGCGGTATGTGTCTGAGCTAAAGGACTGCCACACTTCACATACTCCTCCTTCTTGGTCCCACGTCTTGGGATTTTTTTAAATGACATCATGGAATAAACATAAAGAGCTGAACAGTTTGTATTTATTAGCCCCTACTCTCACCAAAGCCCCCACCGTTGATTCTATGCGGACACACAGTGACTCTACAGGGTGGAAATAAAGTGCCTGGTGGAATTCCACAGCTGTGATCTTTCCACATGCAGACTTCCACGTCTTCCACCCATAGAGTGGGTGCAGAGCACCTGGGGTCTGAAAGCTGAGTAGTGCACAAAACAGGCTCCTCCCCCTAAAGAACTTAGAGTGGAAATAGAGTTCAATCAAATAACTACAAACAAGCAAATAGCGTAACTGCAGCGTGATGCATGCATGAAGAAGCATAGAGCAGATAGGGAGAGGCCAGCATGGTCTGACGTATCAGCAAACTACAGCAGACTTTCTCAACCTCACCACTATTGACATTTGAAATCAGACAATTCTTTGGTGTGGCATTTGTGTGTGCATCCTAGGATGCCAAACAGCATCCTCCATGGCTTTTAGTGAGATGTGAAAACCAGAACTGTTCTCTCTCCAAAATCTTCCTCTGCTTCAGTTGTTCAAGCCACCAATACCTTCCTCTTTCTCTCATGTGAGATCTTCCACCTTTATAACCAGAATCTGTGCCTCATGGTTTACATCCTGATCTCCTTAGTTGATCCCACTATGTCCCTCTCTCAGAGACCACAGCACTCCGTTTTCTACTGGCTCCTTGGTCTTTCTCCCACTCCCCAATCTGCAGTCCCTTCTCACATATCTACTCAAATAAAATGAAACTATCACCACACCCAAAGCTATCAAGTTCATTATGATGCCTAGAGACCCTGCAGGACAGAGGAGGACTGCCCATTAGAGTGTCTGAATCTGTAGGCTCTTTAAGAGAGCAGAGAGCTTCATCTTTCTTGTGTGGAACAGGTTTGAACCACTGACTTTCTAGTTAACCCAGTGTTTAGCCCACTGTGCTGCCGTTATAATATTTCAGGTCATATTATACAGCCCAGGACACCTCTGCTCAGAACTTTTTTGAGGTTTCCCAGTTCGCTTAGATCTCAAACAAAAGTTCTTACAATAGCCACCAATCACCTTAATGATCTGCCACTACCAGTCCACGCCTCCTGCTCCACCACTCAACCCTCTCTCCCCCAGCTAACCCTCAAATATGTCGGGTTCACTACTTCTCAGAATGTTTGCACAAGCCTATTTTGCCAGTTATACACATCCCCTCAGGGTTATTTCTTTACTTCCTGCTGGCTATTGAAATCATGGGGATCCCCTAAAAACTTTATTTCAGCCCACACAACTCCATCCAGCAAAGTAATGAATTTATACCCATGTTGTTAAGTTCCTTTGAGGTGACTCTGACCGATAGCAAACCTATGGACAGCAACACAAAACACTGCACAGCCCTGTCCCATCCTCCCAACTGTTTCCATGCCTGAGCCCATCAATCCAGCCACTGTGTCCTTCCATCTCATATAGGGACTCCACTTTACTAAACAGGATGTACTTATCCAGGGACTGGTCTCTCCTGACATGTGCAAAGTATGTAAGACAGAGTCTTTCCCTCCTTGCCTCTAAGGAACACTCTGGCCTTACTTCTTCCCATACAGATGGGTTTTTCCTTTTAGCTGTGCATCGTACTTCCAATATTCTTCTCCAGCACCACAATTCTAAAGCATCGATTCTTCTACAGTCTTCTTTTATTCAATGCCCAACTTCCACAGGCATTGATGCGATGGAGAATTCCATGGATTAGGTCTGGCACACTTTAGACTCAAAGACTTCCTTGATCTTCAATACTCAAAAGAGGTCTTGTACAGAATGCAATGTATCTTTTTCTCTCTTGACTACTGCTTCCATGAGCACTGATTGTGGATCCAAGAATGACAAAATCCTTGACTTCAACCTTGATGTTACCTATTGGTCCAATTGTAAGGATTTGGGTCTTCCGTAATTTGAACTGTAATTCATTCTGAAAGCTATAATACTTGGTCTTCATCAGCGAGTGCTTCAAGTCCTCCTCACTTTCAACAAAAAAGATTTTGTTATTTACATATCACAGGTTATTAATAAGACTTCCTCCAATCCTCATGCCACGTTCTTCTTCATATAACCCTGATTTTCTGATGATGTGATCAGCAGACAGATTCAACAAGTATGATGAGAGGATGCACAATCCTGATGCACATATTTCCTGATTTTAAACAATGCTTGTTCTGTTCCCACAACTGCCTCTTAACCCATGAACAACTTCCAAATAATCACAATGAAGTATTCTAAAATGTCCATTATTCTTGAGGTTATCCAAAATTTAGTCTTTGTGTAGTCAATGAAACACAAGTAACCATCTTTCTGGTCCTCTCTGCTTTGAGCCAAGATTCACCTGACATCGGCAATGCTATGACTTGTTCCATGCCCTCTTTTGAACCCAGCCTGAACGTCTGGCAATTTCCTGTCAATGCACTACTGCAACTGTTGTTGGATGGTCTGAAGCAAAAGTTTACTTATGTGAAGATAGCAATGCTATCTTTCTATAGGTTAAACATTCTGGTGGGTCACCTCTCTTCAAAATGGGCACAAATATGGATCTCTTGCAGTCAGTTGGCCAAATAGCTGTCATCCAAAGTTCATGACATAGATGAGTGAATGCTTCTTGAACCCACTCCACATAGGAAAGTAAACTCAAAATGGATCAAGGCTCTAAGAATAAGAATTAATGCCATAAACTCTTAGAAGTCAGCATATAAGTATTACTTTGAGTTCTAGTTTTGGGTAATGGGTTCTTAGATAGAGCAAATAAGACAAAAGTGAATAAAATAGACTTTATCAAAATTAACAGGCTGTGGCTCGAAGAACTTCACCAACAAAATTAAAGCAGCAAACTACAGAATGAAAGGTAGTATTTGGAACCCATATATCAAAAACTGAGAAGGGAGAAAGTTGGCTTTGAGGCCTAAATATAACTTGGTCACATTAGGCTATGGCACAAAGAATGTTCCTGAAATAGTTTGTTTTCTATAGAATTAGATAAGTACAGTTTGAGTTCTCCAATTCAATGTGGGTAGATTCTGAGGTACCCTCAAACATAGTGTTTTATATTGTATCACAAATCCCTGACCCCCACGTTGTTCTCTTTTCTCTCTCTCTCTCTCTCTCTCTCTCTCTCTCTCTCTCTCTCTCTCTCTCTGATGGGACCATGAACTGAGAAAGCTCCTGGCTTTCAGAGACTTCAGGTACTGAGAGGCTATCAGATCATGGCTGACACTGGAGGGTTGAGCCCAACACTGGCCTTAGTAATTTCAGGTATCCACAAAACTCCAACACAGGTTGAAAATATAAGTACTATGAAGTCTCCCCATGATAAAGATATTCAATTTAAGAACACAGTGCAGCAATATGGCTAAATTTACATAGCTACTGGGTAGCACAGTTGTAAGAAAACAAAACAAACTCACTGCCGGTGAGTCGATGCTGACCCCTAGCAATGCCCAGGTAGGTTTCTGGGGCTGCAACTCTTTACCAGAGTAGAAAACCTCGTCTTTCTACTGTGGAGCTGCCGGTGATTTCGAACTTCTGACTATAGAGATCACAACCTGAATCATAATCATTGTGCTGCCAGAGCTCCTATAGAAATGAACAAGTCTCACTCCAGGGTCCACTACCAATGCCTACTCTGTATAAACTGCACAGAAAAATTCAGAGTCTACGAATTAATTTCCATGCGTTCTTTTAGGACAATTAAGGAAAGTGAAATAAAACATTCACTATATTAGTCATCCATTTCCAATCCACTTTTGTTCCTTTACCAGTCAGCCTGCACTCCCCTCAGAAGGTTCTCAGACATAATGAAAAACAAGCCAGCATGTCCCTCCCTATCCAGCCCGTCACATACTTGCTGATCATTTATTTGTGCACCCACTGTGGTAGGTATGTCCGTGGTTAAGATGTAGTGGACGCTCCCATCAAAGAGTCCGGGAAGTCTACAATGATGTGCTGCAGGAGCTGTGCCTTGTCAAAGAACATGATATTGGCAATGTGAAATAGACAAAGAAGACTTTGTTCGTGGCTATTAAAATATCCCTATTTTATCCCATTTCAATTCACAGACAATGCACCTCGTGCATACCTGCCACCATCTGTCATGGAGGCTTGTATGCTCCTAGGACACCACTTTGGACTGATTTATGTCACCCCCAAATATCTGTCATCTTGGCTGGCTCATGATTCCCAATTGTAGATGGTTGTGCTCTATTTTTTTAATCTGAGATAATTGCACTATGTGTTGTAAATCTCAACCTCATTGATGTTAATAAGGCAGGATTTGAGGCAGTTATGTCAATGGTACAGGAGACGATCTACAGAATTCAGTGGCATCTATAATCAGTCTCTTTAGAAATAAGAAAGATCAAACAAGCGCACAAAGATTGCAAACCTCCTCCCACCCAAAAGGAAGCGTCAGGAACAGAGCAAATCTATTGGATGCAGGGCCCCTGATACAGGGGAAGATTGATGCCAGTACACATGAATGTTTCCAAGACTCCCAGGGGCCTCACATGTTGAAAGAAAAGAAGGACTTTCCCCAAGAGCCAACAGAAGACGAAAGGCTTCCACGAGAGCTGGTCTTCTGAATGTGACAGTCTAGCCTCCTAAATTGTGAGAGGATGGATTTCTGTCTGTTAATAAACCCTTCTACTTGTCATATTTCTGCTGTCACCGAAATATCTAGCAGTGCTACATACTGAACAGGTTCCAGCAAAGTTTCCAGATTAAGATGGACTCTAAAGAATGTGCTTCAGAAAATCAAGCCAGGATAGCTGATCCCCAAGCCCATCATAGGGGTGGCACAGGAACAAGCACTGTTTTGTGAGCAGTTGTATACACTAGGCTGCCATGAGTTGTGGGCTGAGTTGTGCTGCTAATAACAACAACATTGCAATAAAGAGAAAGACCCAGAATTAAATCCACACTCAAGGGAACTTATAGCAATGATGGATGTATAGCACCCCTCAAGGAGGGACAAATAACTGTGGGTAAAGGGATACATTGGATGGTGTAAGATATGAAAAATTTATAGATAATTTATTAAGGGTTCATGAGGGTGGTAAGGTGGAGCAGGGAGGCAATTAAAAGGGGCTGATATCAAAGGGCTCAAGTAGAAAGAAAATGATCATGGCAGCTTCTGTGCAAGTTCCGCTGGTGAAATCGCTGTATAGGTTGTTATCTGTAAGAGCTCCCAATAGAATGATCAATTTAAAAAACAGGAGTCACTACAAAAAATAAATTCAAACTCAATCCCACAGAGTGAACTAAATCTCTCTCATGTCTCGCAAGAGATTGACCAAAACTCAGAGTGATGGGACTTGTGTGGCCAGAGTGAGCGAGTGGCAAGTACTGGGGACTCCAGTGAAACAGGCAGGGGGAGGTGCCAAGCACTGGATTTATTTCCTGAATTTGCTGTTACGGTCAGCTGGGTTCTACAAGAACCAAGAGAGAGGGGCCCACCAGGTGCCAAGCATCCAGAAGTTTACCTAAAGCTTAGTCACTCTAAAGGGAACATTATGTCCCTCTCAGCTAGGATTTACAACTCTTGGAATCACAACCTAGGGGCTAACTACATAATATGGAGGATCGTGATCGAGGAAGGCATAGTGTGAGTGCCCATTGATCGGTGAAAGGGCATGACTGGGAATGGCTTTCTGGAGAAGGCCCGACGGTGCATTTATCCTGCTGTAAATCGTGTGGACATCTTGAGAAAATCTGACCTGAAAGTTCACCTCAAATGTGGAGGCTTCTGTAACCCATCTTAGCCTGACTGACTTTCAGGGACTCGTACAGATGCCCTGCTCACCAAGAAGAGTTACACTGAACTATCCTAGATAAAGCGTGCATTCACTCTACCCTGTGGGTGGGGAAAAAAAAAAGAAAATCAGCATGCACAGTATGTTCTGTGGTTTTAACAATTTCACAAGGAAACCCAGCTGTACTGATAAAACAAACACAGTTGTTTTTGCTGGTTTCCTCGGGCCTTTCCAGGACGATTGAGTTGGGTGTTGAATTAAGATATAGCAGATAGCCAGCAGTATCGTTTTGAAGACGTGTTGTACTGTGCTGATAAATGTTTTCATACACCATACAATATACCATTCAATACCGCTGCCAGGCCTGTCCTTGTCTCCCCATTATGGGGCTACATCATCTGGAGAAGAATGGCAGTCCCTGAGAAAACAGCCTAATTCTGATCTGTCCGCTGCTGCCTGGGATGCCTGACCTGAGACCCAACCCACCTACCTCTAACCTCCCCACTCCCAGCACTCTTGGCCTAGCAAGCATGTCAAAGCTCTCTCACTTTTATCCTGCCTTATCTTATTTAAGAATACTTACTTTCAAGAAACTCTGGTTTGGGTCAGCAATGAACTGCTCACCTCAAGGTTAACAGTTCAAACCCACCAGTCATTCCTCGGGATAGAGAACAGACAATCCTGTTCATTTTTCTGATCTCCACAGTATTTTAAGATGTGCTTTCTTGTTTTATGTGTGAACATACTCACTGTACATGCCATATGTACATGTATGTATCCTGTGTCCACACACTGACATGTATACATAAAGACACGTGCACACATTCTCCTTTTCCTTGCTCAGCACAATGTAAAGAAAGTGCCACACTGATGGGTATATATGAAGTTTGCTGCTTCCACCATGCTTTTTGCAAACTTGGAGCAGCTATCATCCCCACCCCTCCTCTCTTCTGAGTTTCTGCCTCCACATGGTACACCCATTTGGCCTGGAGCCGATGCCCAGACTTTTTCCCAATGTCTACAAAATGTGCATAGGTTGACCTGCTTTATTAAGTTCTAGAGGGACAGTCAATGGGAACAATCATGGACAATAAGATCCTCCCCCCTCAACACTTGAGCTCCACCACAATGGTGGAGCTTCCCTGACCTCCTTCCCCTTTTCCTGCACTCTCTGTATCTTGAGGCTGTGTTGCTTCTTTAACACTCTCTGGCCTTGAGTTTAAAGTCTGACCTCTTACCCAGGAGGCATCTGAAGGAGTGGACCCTGATGGGCCATCATTGCAAGTTGACTTAATGAGTCACAGAACCTGTCCTGAACCCAGACTCCTGATCCCAACCTCATATCAATGCTCAAGGTTATGAAACCTGCCACGTTTGACTTTGTGCTGAATTATGGGTTCATCTGCAAAAATCCTCTCCTTCCTGCTTTCCTTGATCAAGAATCTAGCCTGGACACTGGAATTTGGGAAATCTCCTCGGTCAATTCTAAAATGTGACCAAATTGCACAGACATTTTAGTCTGTGGTGGAAGAATGAAATATGTTTCAAGTGAAGGATACTGAGTCAGCCATCCAACCTTAAAATATTTCCAATATTTTTTTGTCTTTTTAAATGACTTTGGAAAGAGATATTATTAGATCTATACATAAAAGGCAAATATTGACCATTTCAATTGAATTTGTCAATAATTTCATTTTTCAAAAAAAAATGATTTCATTTTTCTTGGGTCAACAATTTGTGCCCATGAAAGCAGCAGCTGAGAAGTCAAATTAGATATCAACCCTTGATATATGAATGTATTGGGGGCTGGCACCAATTCTAGTACCAATCTAAGAAGAATTAGTTCTTACACTAGCACTTAATTCTGTACCAATATAAGAAGAATGAGTTCTTATGATATCATCCTGCTTGATACATGTTTCATGAAAAGAAACCTGAAGGTTTGGGTGCACAGCAAAAGGTAGTGAAGAAATTAGCAGGTGCCTGATTATCAGAAAGAATAGCATGTAGGGTCTTAAAGACTTATCTTCAACCAAGCTGTCTTCTAAGTGAGACATCAACTAAGTCCACATGAAGAAGCACACCAGCCCATGTGATTCAAAGATTGTAAATAATATAAACTAAACTCAGAGCAGGGAATAGTATCAGAGCTTAAATTGTGAGCTCCTGGTTTGGGAAACAGCAGAAGCCCAAATCCATTTGCAGGATCTACACATACATTAAAACTTTTATGATTTCCTTTGGAGGAGATGAATAGGCAGGTTTTCAGAAAAAGAATTGTAGTAGATTAAAATGTAACATCGGATTTAAATGGCTAAAGGGCAACATTTTATTTGATCCCCTTTTCGGCACATCTAAAAGTACTAGGAGTTCAAAACAGTGTTTTAAAGAAAAAAGGAAATACTTGTGGGTGAAGCTTCCAGCGAATTCTCTCTGAACATAGGCCAGGGATGCGAATAATCTTGCTGGCATACAGAATAAATTGGAAAGTGAATTGTGACAGATAAAACTGGCCTGAAATCTAACGCCTTATCATTTGACCCTTCTCTGGTTTTAATACTTTCTGTTTTATTTCCAACTGAGAATTTCCTGTTTTATTTTGTTATCATTGATAGATTTTTGACTGCTTGTGTTTCCATTGGTGTATGGAATCCAGGATGAGAGAACCTCTAGAGGCAGTAACTGGATGAAGCATTCCTTAGGGGTTGGCATGAGAGGTTTAAGGAAAATGGAGAGCTAATAACAAAAGAAAATGTTCTGAAACTGATTGTGGTGATGAGGATAAAACACTTCTTGATATGGTCGAACTATGAAGTTGCATGATATTTGGATTAGGATCCAATAAAACTTTTATACAAATAGAAAAGAGATCAAATGACATGTTGCTGAAATTCACTGCAAAGACCTTCTTAAAGTTTACAAAGCAAACATGACTTTAATGAGTAGGTGTTGTGTCTTACCCAAATCATGGCCTTTTCAAATGTTTCATATGCATACAGTGGTTGGATAATTAAAATGAGAACAATCGATGCCTTTGAAATGCGGTGTGGGTGAAGAGGATTTCATGTACTGTGGACTGCCAGAAGAACAAGATCAACCCTAGGTTATAACCAGAATGCTCTTTAGAAACAAGATGGTGAGGCTTGAACAAGTCATCAGGTTAAAAAAAAACTGCTAGAAAGGGACTTGTTTGAGAACCAAAACCAAGCCAAACTCACCGCCTTTGAGTTCATCATGACACAGTGAAGACTGTAGGGCAGAATAGAAAAGCCTCTGTGAGTCTCCTAGACAGGAACCCTTTACCGGACCAGAAAGCCCTGTCTTTCTCCCGAGTAGTTTCCAACTTCTGCCCGTGCAGGTGACAGCCAAATGTGTAACCAAGAAGCCACCAGGGCCCCTTCTAAGTAGGAAAGTAGTCATATCTCACTCCTAGCAACTCATATCAGCACTGCCCGGTAGAGTTGGCGACACTGTGGATCTTGATCCGATAGCCACAAGGGACGCAAGCATACCAATGAGCGTGGAGCTGGCACAGAGGCAGGCGGTTTTATTCTGTTGTATGTAATGTTCTATGAGTCCAAGTAGACTGGGCGGGGGGGGGGAGTGGACAACAGAAAAGTGTATGGGGTGAGACATTGGTCAGTGTCAGACATGACAAGATAATAATAATTCACAAATAGCGAAGGGTTCATGGAGGAGGATGAGTGGAGGGAGCAAGAAAACTGAAGAGCTGATACCAAGGGCTCGAGTAGAAAAAAAAATGCTTTTTTAAATGATGGTGGCAACAAATCTACAAATGTGCTTGACACGATGGGTGAATTGTGATAAGAGTTGTATGAGCCCCCAATAAAATGACTTCCTGTTTTTAAAGGACAATAGCCTTCAAAAAATTTTGCAAGGGATCTAGTTATATACTATAATTGTTTAAATTCTCCTTATGACCCTTATGCTAACCCCATTCCTTCCAATGATATTATAGTAAAGAAACTGTGTGGAGATTTGCTCTATAACACACAGAGTTACTATGAACCCAAATTTACTGAAGAGTAACTCATAATCCCCATCTCTGTTTCTACCTCAAGTGTTCAAACCATAAACTGGGTACCATAGACCATAAACTGGTATTAGTCCAGGCAGACTAGAGAAACAAATTCATAAGCGGGTATATGTATATAAGGGAGAGGTGCATACACAAAAGGAATGGAACATTGAGAAAGCATCCCAATCCAGTCCAGTCCATGCCCACACGTCTGCTGTTATCCCATATGTCTGATAGCAGTCTATAAAGTCTTCTTCAGCTTCATGCGGCACATGCAATGACATGAGGACAATCAGATACCAGGGAGCGCAGAGTCTTGTGTGTCCAGTGGCAGTAAAAGCATCTCAGCACTGGCAGTGGTCTCCAGGGGCTTCTCCAGTTTCTAAGTCTCAGGGTCTATCAGCATGCTGCCATGTGTCTTGTCAGTAGAGCATCTCCAAGGGACTGAGTAAGTGAGACTCTCACCTCCCAGGGGAAATACCATGAGATTTCCCAGAATTCTCAGGAGAAAGCCATGTCCACACAGAGGTCTCATTGGCTATGTCTATATTGATGCATTTGTAATGCGGTGTGGGTGGAAAACATTACATGGTCTGTGGACTGCCAGAAGAACAAGGTCAACCCTAAGATATAATCAGAATACTCTTTAGAAACAAGATGGTGAGACTTTAGCAAGTTTTGGGGTTTTAAAAAAAAACTGCTAGAAAGGGACATGTTTGTGAACCAAAACCAAGCCAAACTCACTGTTTTTGAGTTTGGGCTCAACTCCACCCCTGACTGCCTGACTGCCACACTGTTTTAGTTTGGGCTCAACGCCACCCCTGACTGCCTTACTGCCACACTGTTTTATTTAGCCATTGCTACTGTGGGAGAAACACAAGTGATTAGCTCTACAGAGCCTAGAAGTCCAAATTCAAAGTGCACCTCCAGGGGAAGGCTCTGGGGAAAAGATGCTCTGTGGGCATTGGAAGAAAGACCTTGTCTCTTCTGCTTCTGCCTCATGGTTCCCGGGAGACCTCCATGAGTCTTGCCATCAGTCTTACTGGTCTTTTTTCTTCTCCTTTATTTAGTCCCTGTATATCTCATAGGAAATAGCTCAAGATGCTACTTCAATTATCTTGTTCATTAACCTAACATAGGTAACCCTTTCCTGTGAGATTGCAATCACAGGCATGGTGTTCCGTGCACTGACTTTGGCCTGTCAGTGACTTCTTGTTTATAATAGGAGGAAATACTGTCTGGTCGTGTGTTGTGCCCATAATCATTCCTTTGCCCCTTGTTGCCTCCACTGCGTCAATCCATCCCATTGAAGGACATTCTCCTTTTCATTTCTAAGCAGCATGATGTCTCTCTCTCCAGGTACTGACTCCTCTTGCTGACTTGTCCAAGGTACGTGAGAATGTCTCACCATCTTGGCTTTTGTTGTGTGGCATCACTGCCCTGGTGGGTGTAGGAAACCCAGCCTTGCCCAGCCTCCTGGAGGGCTGCTGCTGGATTTGAGCTGTGGACCGCAGTCCCGCACCCAACCACTAGGCCAGCAGGGCTCAGTCCACTGTCTTTGCTTTTGAGGAACATCCTGGCTATGTCTTCCAGCACAGACTTGTGGGGGGCTTTCCTGGAAGTCCGTGGCATATTCAGTATTCTTTGTCAATATCATATGTCAAAGGTTTACATTCTTCAGTCTGTTTTAGTCATTATCCAGCCCTCCCATACTTATGAAGCAATTGAAAACACTAGGGCTTATGTCCATAATACCTGTGTCCCCAGAAGTACATCTTTATTGCTTTAAACAGATTTTTAGACTGGTGCTCTTATGAGTATTGATTGTGAATCCACATAAAACTAAGTTTTTGACAACTTCAATATTTTCTTCAATTATCATGATTTTGTTTTCTTCATATTGAATGTAATCCATATTTGAGATATCATTTTTTTTATTTTCATCATTAAATACTCCAAGTCCTCTTCCCATTCAGCAAGCAAATGTATATCCTCTGATTCTTGCAGGTTGTTTATAAGTCTCCTCTGAACCTGATACCATGTCCATCTTCATACAGTTCAGCTCCTCGGTGTATTTCCGCAGCATACAACTGACTTGGTTTATATACAGGTTCCATATGAACACAATTAAGTATCCCACAATTCTCATTTCTCAAAATAGTATCCTTAGATTGTTATGGGTCACACAGTTGAATGTCTTTGCATAGTCAAGAAAACACAGATAAGCATATATTTGTTATCTGTTGGAGAAAAAAACAAACTTACTGCTTTTGAGTTAAGGCTGACTCACAGTGACGCCATAGGCCATGGTAGAATTGCCACTGTTACTCTGAGAGACTATCGTTGTTCCCAGAAGCAGAAAGCAGCCCAAGTCTGCCCCAGCCCCTAGTCGTTCTCCCAAAGAGTGGTGGGTGGTTTCGAATTGCATTCTCCCCTAAAGGGACTGGTGGTTTCAAACTGTTGACCTTATGGATTGCAACCCCATAAGTAACTGCTATATTACCAGGGCCCTGATAAATGTAATGATTTGATTCCGGTGTACTTAATCTGGGGTACTTAATCTGGTGTACTTAATCTGTGTACTTAATCTGTTTACATCGTTAGGAAGAGGTATTTGTAATAATTAAATCATTGGTCTTAATAAAATTCTGTCATGCAAGCTATGAGAATTTCTATCACCAAGGCACTATCTTCTCACACCTCATCCTTCTGGGTTTTCAATTTTCACATTCCAGTCACCAATAAGTATTACTGCATCTTCAGTACATGGCTGATCAGTGTCAATTTGCCTTCCCTGCGGTAGTACATCACATGGTTTTCCGAATCAAAATGGTCCCTATCAGTCCGTTCCAGCTCACTGGTGTGTTCCATTTCATTTACAACAAGCCCTGATTTTCCTAGACCCACGCTTTGTACATTGGATATCCCTGTTAGTAATGGATGTGTCGAGCTGTTTCTTCTCATTTTGAGTTACACTCGCCAAGAAAATGAACAGCCTGAAAATTTGACTCTTCACTTCTTTCAGGTTGACGCTGCTTTGATGTGGACACTCTTTCACAGTTGTGTTTTGAGTGCCTTCGGATGTTCAGCTCCAGACACGAAATCAAATAGTGTTCTGTGGGCTCTTCATAAGACTTTCATTTTTTTTTAGAAGTAGTTCTCTAGGTTTTCCTTCATAGTCTGTCTAAGCCTGGAAGTTCTGATGAAACTTTATCCATAATGGGTGCCCCTGCTGGTATTTGAAAATACTGGTGTCATAGCTCCCACATTACAGCAACACAGAAGTCACCCTAGTATGACATATTGACAGGAAAGTGGTGACCTAAATGATTAGAAATTAGTATTAAAAACACATATGGATAGTGATTATGCATTGGGTTGCAATCTGCATAGTAGGAAGTTCAAAAACCCCAGCCAATGAAGGAGAAAGACAGACTTTCCATTTTTATTAACAGGTATGGTCTCAGAGAACCACAGGATGGCAGCTATGAGTTGGCATAGACTCACTGGCAGTGAATTTTTTGTTTATTGGTTTTTGATTTTTCAGTTAGGGGCACAATTAAGTCCATCGCAGTACCTAAAAATTCAACTGGGCTCATCTTGTTGTTGTTGCTAGGTGACATCAATTTGGGTCTAACTCCTAACAGTCCTATATATAACAGAATAAAAGAGCCCTGTCCACACCATCCTAACAATTGGTCTTGTTTGTGACCATTGCTGAAGCCACTGTGTCAATCCAAGGACTTCACTGCCCCTCAACTTTACCAAACACGGTATCCTTCTTTAGGGGTTGGTCACTTCTGTTGATATGGCTAAAGTACTTGTGACAAAGTCTTAGCTTCTTCACCTTTAAAAAGCATTCTGGCTGTCCTTCTTCCATGAGTAATTAACTTTTCTTTTGGCAGGTCACGGTTCCTTCAATATTCTTTGCCAGCACCATAATTCAAATGCATCAATTCTTCTTCAGCCTTCCCTATTTAATATCCAACTCTCCAGTGGCTAGGGGGCAAATGAAAATCCCATGGCTTGGGTCAGAGTTCATCTTAGGGAGCATTGATTCATGATCAGTTTAACTGACCACTTTTATTCTTGCAGTATCATGTCATTTGGGGGCTTTCTTATTCATGAGGTAAGAAACTATTTGCGGTTACTGAAATATGGTAGGAATTCTAGACAGGGCTTTCTTCGATTGGTGGGCTGTAGTGGGAGTTCACAAAGTTGCTGTTGGTCAGAGGCTTTTATACTCCCATTAAGAGAAGACTTCAGTGCTTTAAAAAATGAAAATCTGAAATGTAAATCTCTAAATCATAGTTTCCCAAAGTGGGTGCCACCGCCCCCGATGGTGTGTGGAATGATCTAAGGGCACTGTAAGAGCAGAAACCTACACTTTAAAAAATGCAATGAGATCCTTTGAAAGATATGGTCAATATATGTGTAAGAAATATGATATGGAGTAAAATCATTTGATGTACATGACAGGCTGATTAATAGCAGGAGACATCAGAAAAATAAAATGTGATCCTACCCACCCCATCTGCATTTCATAAAAGACCTCTTTGAGCCAACAAGCTCTTTTAACCAGAAAACGTGTCTTGACATCTGAGATCACTGATGCACAGAAGAAGTTTTTCAATGCAGTGTCATCAGACTGGGTGAGACAGAGAACGGCAAAGTCAACAGGTATCAGTGATAGGCAGCTTCCCCCAAAGTCCCAGGTACCAGTGCCAGGGTCAAGGCTATACATAGATTTGATGGTATCTGCAGGAAAATGGGACTTGGGCAAAGCTGATTTTTTAAAATCTCATGTATTTTAAATGTGCTGGGCATGCATTGAAGCATGAAGGACCAGGATTCACATCAGCTGCCTGTTAGCAGTTCCCTCCCTTGCTCGAATCTTCTTCCTGGCTTCCCTTTCCCAAGACCCTTGCTGGTAGAGAGGGGTACTTGTGAGCAGATTTCACTTCATGGCGATTCCATGAGCGCCAAGGTAGCCCTGTGCCCACAGAGTTTCCCATGGCTATGAGCACTAAGAAGCAGATTCCCAGGCATGCCCTTCATAGAGCTTCAGAGTGCGTTTAAACTGCCCACCTTTGTTTTGTGGCGTGTTTGTTTTTTAATCATTTTATTGGTGGCTCAGACAGTTCTTATCACAACACGTACTTTGTGTCAAGCACGGTTGCACATATGTTGCCATCAGCACTTTCAACATATTTACTTTCTGCTTGAGCCCTGAGTATCAGCTCCTCATTTTTCCTTCCCTCCCCCACCCTCCCTCATGAACCCCTGATAATTTAAAATTTTTTTCATGTCTTACACTGACTGCAGTCTCCCTTCACCCACAATTCTGTTATCTGTCCACCTGTATGGGGGTTATATGTAAATCATTGTGATGAATTTTCCTTTCTTTCCCCACCTTCCCCTTAACCTCCGGGTGTCACTATTCCCTCTATTGGTCCTGAGGGGTCTATCTGTCCTGGATGCCCTGTGTTTCCACCTCTTATCTGTACCAGTGTACTTTCTCTGGTCTAGCCAGAGTTGTAAGATAGAATTGGGTTCACAATAGTGGGAGGGGGAAGGAAGCATTAAAGAACTAGACTAAAGTTAAATGTTTCATCGGTGCTATACTGCACCCTAGCTCATCTCTTCCTTGTGACTCTTCTGTAAGGGGATGTCCAATTGTCTACAGGTGGGTTTGGGGTCTCCACTCTGCATTCCTCCTCATTCCCATTGATATTATTTTTTTATTCTGGATCTTTGGTTCCTGATACCTGATCCCATTGACACCTCATGATCATACAGGCTGGTGTGCTTCTTTCTTTATTGCTTCTCAGCTAGATGGCTTCTTATTTATCTTCAAGATTTTAAGATTCCAGATGCTATATCTTTTGATAACCAGTTACCATCAGATTTATTCCCCACATTTACGTATGTACCCACTTTTGTCTCCAGCAATTGGGGTGGAAAGGTGAGAGCCATAAAATGCCAGGTTATTAGAACAAAGTGTTCTTGCAATGAGGGAGGACTTGAGTAGAGGCCCAATGTGTCTGCTACCTTAATACTAAACATATAAATATGTGTACAAAGATCTATTTCCCTATCATTATATATAAATATATTTACATATGTAAATGCCTGTATTTTGACCTCTATAAATGTCCTTTGCTTTCTAGTTCCTGCCTTTGTTTCCTTATACTTTCCTCTTGTCCCAGTATCCTGTATGGCCTTCATTTGAGTTTCAGTAATTCCTCTCAACTACAATTGCCCTTGATCAAGCCCCACCAGGCATCTTATATCCTCCTCACCATCAATTTTAGATCACTTGTTGTTCCCTTGATCCTGAGTGGGTTGACCCTGACCCTCACCTCCCCCTCTTCCGTGTCCCGCTGGAACCATTGGTCCAATTGTTTTCTCCTCTGGATTGTTTATCCTGCCTATCGTATCTAGATAGATATGCAGAGACTCTAATAAGCACAAAAACAAGACAGAGCAAAACAAAGCAACAAGAGAAAACAAACAAGGACCAAAAAAAAAGAAAAGCTTTTTTACTTCCAGGTATCTGTTTGTTGACCCTTAGGAGTTTTTCCCAGTAAAGTCCGATAGGGTGCCACACCTTGGCCCTAAAATTTATTTTTGGTATTCCCCAGGGATTTCGTTACTTTGCTCTATTTGCTGCTCTGTTGCACACCCTTAGTATTTTGCCCTGGTGTGGTGGGGTCAGATCAGGTACAATTCCCACACTGTAACTCCATGTTGCCCCCCATAGCGCTATGGATCGGTGAGGGATGTTGTGCCTCATGCTGGGCCTGCCCTAGGGTCCTCACTGTGCATTGGCTACTCTGACCAGGAATATCTTTCTCTGGGCTTGGCGGACCAGGATATGTTCCACTCTCTCTCCTTCTCCTCTTCATTTGCTCCTGTGTCCTCTGATCAGCCACCCCCCTCTTCCTGAGCTTGTAGCTTCAGTGCTGTCTTCTGAAGGGAATTTTTCGGGGGGGCAGGGAGGAAGGTGTCCACATATCTGTGACCACCTTATTGGTTCCCTTCTTCATGCCAGTAACAAACTGCCTACCTTTGGATTAGTAGTTAAGCCTGTAGCCATTGGTGCTACCTGGGGACTAATAAGGGCATCTTAATAACTTAAAGAACTACTAGTCTGATTGCCATAATCAAATTCTTCGATGAGTCTCAAATTCCCTAGGGATGTCAGTATCCAGGAGATGTTGAATTAATATAGAGCAGACAAAATGTAGGTAGGTGGATGGGTGGGTAAGGGATGGATGGATGGGTGGATAGGTGGATGAGTAGTTAAGTTAAAAATAAAGAGCGAACACAGAGAGGCTATGAGATTTGTTCCCACCACCAACACCCATTTTCAACTGATCCTTTCATGCCCAGTGCAAGCAGTTGAGTAATTCTAAAATACAAATCTAAAATATGTGATACCTTTCACTTCCTTTTCCCATTCTCTTGGCAGCTGCTCCCCCATTATTGCAATCTACTAAAATGAAAGAAAATGTAATACAATCTACTTCTGGCACAGAAAGTGAAATTATGAAAATATATATCAAATTGTTGTGAGACTCAAAATCACATCATGTTTTTCTTTGTAAAATGTGATCTCTGTGTAATTTTATATAATTAAATACCTTTGCTCTGGGGGCCTACTCTGATATAGATACTGTGTTATGGAAAACGTTTTTTGAAATTATTAAATGCTTTTCTTGGGGGCTCTTAAATCTCTTATCATGATCCATACATTCATTCTGTGTGTCAAGCACATTTGCACATATGCTGCTGTCATCATTTTCAAAGCACTCTCTTCCCACTTGAGCCCTTAATATCAACTACTCGTTTCTTCCCACTCCCGCCCACCCACCCTCCCCTCATGAACACTTGATAAGTTATAGATTATTTTTCCATGTCTTATATCGTCCTCCGCCACACCTCACCCACTTTCCCATTAGTCAAGGTTCTAGGTTGATCCTCCCGTCTCCCCAACCCTCTCATAATCCTTCTGATATCTCTACTCTCATTGGTGGCCCTGAGGAGTTTAGCTATCCTGGACTCTGACTCTTATCCGTAACAGTGTGCATATTCTGGTTTAATCTGATCTGGAAGGCAGAATTGAGGTCATGATAGTGGGGTGAAGGAAGAAACAAAGAACTAGAGGACAGTTGTGTGTTTCATCGATGCTATACTGCACCCTGACTGGCTCATCTTTTTCCTGTGAGCCTTTTGTGAGAGGATGCCCAATTGTCTACAGCTGGACATTGGGTCTCTACTCCATCCCCTCACCCTCATTCACCTTGGGTATGATCTTATTCTGGGTCTTAGATGCCTGATCCCTGACCCCATTGACACCTCATGATCACACAGACTGGCATGCTTCTTCCATGGACTTTGTTGCTTCTGAGCTAGATGGCTGCTTATTTACTTTCAAGGGTTTAAGATCCCAGACGCTGTATCTTTTGGTAGCCAGGCACCATCAGCTTTCTTCGCCATACTTGCTTATGCACCCATTTGTTGGGAAGGTGAGTATTAAAGAATGCTGGACTGTTATAACAAAGTGTTCTTGTGTTAAGAAAGTACTTGAGTGGAGGAGGCCCACTGTCCATATGCAACCTTTATTCTTAACATATAGATATGAGTATGTAGTTTTATTCCATATATATATATATATGCCTGTATTTAGGCTTCCTAGTTCTTTACTCTATTTCCTTTTTACTTCCCTCTTGTCCTACCATCCTGCTCAGCCTTCATTCAAGTTTAGTCATCCTTCACTGATACATTGCCCTTGATTGAGCCCCACTAGGTACCCTATGACCTTCCTTCCATTGATTTTTAGTTCACTTGTTGTTCCCTTATCTCTAGATTGGTCCCTGCTCCCCTTCCTTTCTCCCACCTCCCCTTCTCCAGTATCCCTCCAGAACCATTGGTCCCATTCTTTTCATCTCAGAATTATTTTTGCCGCCTATCTTATCTAGATAGACATTCCGATACATTAATAAGTGCAAAAACCAGGCAAAGTCAAATAAAACAACAAAGGAAGTTAAAACCGAAAAAATAATAACAGCAAAAACAAACACAAAATAGCAATAGCAAAAAGAAAGCCACTGACAAAAGTGGAAAAGCCTAAAAATAGTTCAAGATCTGTTTGCTGACCCCTACGAGAGTTTTCCAGTCGATTCTGATGGGGTGCCACACTCTGTCTCCAAAGTCTACGTTTGGTGTTCCCTGGGGGGTTCATTAGTCTGTTCTCCCCGCTGCTCTGCTGCCTGCCCTCAGTGCCTCACCCCAGCATGATGGAGCCAGACTGTGCACTCTTCCTGCACTGTCTCCAGGGCTGTTCACCGCCGCATCATGGTTCAATGTGGGGTGTGGGGTTCTGTGTTCCGTGATGGAGCCGGCCCTAGGGTTCTCCCCGTGCATTGTCCACCCTGAGCAGGAACATCATGTGGACAACATTTTTTTTTATATTCAGCATCATTTTCACTTCCTCAAAGGTGCCCTCTGTTAAAGCACATGATTTTTCCAAGCATTTGTTTTACCCACGCTTAAATAAAGTTTTAAACATTCCTGGAAAAAATGCCAACGTCAATGCCATCAAATCCATGCATAGCAGGCTCTCAGCACTGCTAGCTGGGGCTGCACCACACACCCTCAAACTTTACTCTTCCCCAGCTCAGACAGTCTTAGGCTATAGCCTTGAGATGTGTGCCCTGTGTGGCACCAGATTCCTCAGCTGCCTTTATCTCACTCAATAAGCAGACCTTTTGTTTCTTTGCCCTTTGGTGCCCTCCTCCCCTGCCCCCACTCACAGAACCTTGGCCAGAACTTGGAATAGCAAGAAATGGTACGGCACATTAGCTCCTGTGAGAGGGAGCATAGTCAATTAATATTTTATAGCAAACAAATGGACCGATAAAAAATTCATATACAGGTCGTGAAGAAGAGCCACTTTGGCCAGGGATTCATGGTACTGTTTCCTCAGGAAGCTGTGCTTCTACAACAAGCAATCCTCCCACCAGCCCCAATCGAGAGACCTGGTTCCTTCCACAAGAGCCACCCTCAGCCGCCACTATAATTAGCAGTCGGCTGTCTGTCTCCTCATCTAACTATGAGCTCACTGTGACAAGAGTTCTCCCATCTCTTTATTGCCGGAGCCAGACACTGTGTCCCGGGATTCCCTGGATGGCACAAACAGTTAAGGGTCGAACGATGACTCAGAAGGTTGACAATTTGACCTCATCCCACAGCACCTTCAAGACCTGGCATTCGACTTCCAAAAACGTACACCCGTGGAAAACACTCCACAGCACAGTTTTTCTCTGACACACATGGGGTCACCGTGATTGGCAATCATCACCGGTATCGGCAGCAATCCTGGGTCTACTCTGTAACAAGACCTTCCTAATGACTCTTTGCATGAACACATGGTTTGGAAAGTCACAAAGCCTTTCTTTCGAGAATCTTGACGTCCTATTAATATTTGATCTCACTTGTTAAGCATTCAACTGCTAAGCCAAATGTGGGTAGTCCAAACCCACCAGCTGTGTGGTGGAAGAAAGACAGAGTGGCCGGCTTCTGTAAAGATGGAGCTCCAGCTCGGATACGTCATGGGGCAGTTAGCTCTGTCCTTTGGATTTGATGTGAGTCCTCATGAACTTGAAGGCAATGGTATTCTTTATAAAACACAATATTGATGATTCACAGAAAGGACTAAGGGTATCAACTATTTGTGCCAAAGAGCACGCTCAAAACTAGAAAGAGACCAAGGAGGAATCAATAGAAATGAGAACATTATCCTCCCTAGTTAATCTGGAGGGCATGGAACACTAAGCATGCTGGGAGATCATCTCCTCCTGGTTTGCTTCCCTCCAATTGGATTCTGTGTGCAGGTACAAGCAGTGCAGACGCCTGCTGTCACCTTACACACAGCCCCCTGCCCCAGGAGAAGCCGAGTTCCAACCTGTCCCTCAAGATAACTCGAGAGTTAGCACAGATTTGCCTGACACCCAGAGCATGGGCTCCTTCCCCATGACCCAGCCAGCCGGCAGCTTCCCTCCAATATCTACCCAATGGGGTCCCCACACCATGGTGGGAGCTTTCCAAAGATTCCGTGGGAAGCAAGGGCTGGGTCCAGTCTTTGATTTGTTTCTGTTTTGTTTTAAGAGAACGAATGTCATTGTGAGGTGCCGCCAAATCAGTTGCAACCCTATGCACAACGAAAAGCATGGTCTGGCCCTGGGCCATCCTTAGCTTTGTTCCTGCCCTTGAGACCATTGTGGCACCCACTGTGTCAGTTCATGGCCTGGAGCGTCCTTCCTCTTTTTCTCTGCCTCACCTCTTTAATAAAGGATCCTGTGCTTCTCCGGGGACTGGTCTCTCATGACAATATATCCAAAGTATAGAAAAGTCTCCTCATGCCGGCCTCTAAGGAGCCCTCTGACCATACTTCTTCCAAGACAGATTGGTTTGTCCTTTTGGCAACCCATGATCCTTTCAATAATCCTCTCTAACACCACAATTCAAGTGCATCAATGTCTATTTAATATCCAAATTCCACTTACCCATGAGGACCCTGAAAATGCCCCACGGCTTGGACCAGACATACCTTAGTCCTCCATGTAACAGATTTTGTTTTCAATCCTCTAAAGCTGGGTTTCTCAACCTTTCTAACCCTTCATACAGTTCCTCATGGGGTAGTGACCCCCCAATCATAAAATTATTTATGTTATGGCTTCCTAGCTGTCATTTTGCTACTGTTATGAATCAGGCAACCCCTGTGAAAGACTCATTCAGTCCCCAAAGGGATCGTGACCTACAGGTTATGAACCACTGCCCTAAAGAGATCCTATGCGGCAGACTTGCCCAACTCAACACCGCTGCTTCCATGGGCGTTGATTGTGGATACAGGCAAGACAAAATCTCTTTGAACGTCTATCTTTTCTCTTTATCACGATGTGACTCTTGGTTCCTGAGGGTTCCGGTCTTCTTGACACTGACTTGCCAGCCCTACTGGAAGCTACGACCTCCGCTGAATGTTAAGTAAGAGATGCTTCACACCTGCAGCTGTCCAAGATGATCAGGCAGCAATCGCTATCCATATCACTGCAAGCCTTCGGGCATAGACTCCTTCGGGCATGCTCCAGAGGGAGCGATTTCTAAAGGACACCTCCGCTGTCAGAGGGGCAACCACCATAGAGGACAGCGTGAGGACGCAAGTCCTGTAAACACAGACCCTGATCGCTGAGGGCAGACAGGCTGTGTGAACAGACAGGATGAGCAGAAGCAGCACCCTGCAGAAATAGAGAAGGCCGTAAATCATAAGTCTGAGTCCGTCTGTGTAGCCCTCCTCTACATGTATATGTTCTATGCATGTGTTGCCATCAACGTCCTCAGTCGTGCCTCCTAAGTAGCCTCCTGGCTGGATGGAAGGGACAGGGATAGCGGGGAGCCAGAGCCCCTTGTCCTATATACCACTCATGCTGGAATTGGATCAGGTTGTGAAAAACTTGGATGAAGAGGCAGATTTGGACAAGGGGAGACCCTGGATAACCAAGGCTTGGTTCAAATCACCTGGCCATGTAGTCAGTCCTTTCTGAGAAAACGGAACCCTGGGGCATGCTGCTGCTCCTCAGTTGAAAAACTGGGTTTTCTACTTCTGTAAACTTGAGAATCTCAGAAGCCCACGGAGGCAGGGTAAGGGGTGGGGGGCTCTTGGAGTCAGCATTGGCTTGATGGCAGAGAGCTGCTGGGGAAATAATCATTAGAGGTAGTGCGGCCCTGCACAGTTTGCTGGGCATTATCTAGGGAAGGTGTCTGTCTCTAGTGAGAAAGCATCTTGTAAGACCACAGAGTAATCATTCTGAACAGTAGATCTCATTACAGATATAGATGGGACAGGCGATTGAACAAGAGTCTGCTGGCCTCTAGAACATTCTCTGGAAGTTTATTGTGTACACTGACTTTCTGGGCATTCGTTTCTTCCTCTTGAATGTAGCTTTGATCGAATCCAGTTTGGAGACGTCTCTTGGTCATTCCAGTTAAGTACCCAAAGCAGCAATACCCTGGTGCTAAGTGTAGTCTGTGGCAGAAGGCTGTAGTACTTTGTAACTGATTTCAAATCAGAGAGACGGCCACTGGACTATTGAGTTTGCCTGGTGGCCAGAACCTTTCCCTAATTAACTGGAGAAGATCCTGGGGTATTTTCTCCTTAAGGAAGAGGGGACAAGGAAGAAGTCTCCCTCAGCTGTCTCTGAGATGCTGGCTGTCTCTCATGGTATTTAACATACTGAGTATCTTCCTACAAGCTACCCTCCCCCGTCTTGTTCCATCCTGTCTCTCCTTCAACTGCTTCACTGCCTCTCAATAACAGATAGCTGGTGGTTCACTTGCCCTTGAGTAGAGTAGACAGATCAAGTCAGAAAAAGAGGTTCAACTAAAGCATAGGACTCATCACACCCACTAGCCAGAACCCAGAAGACCCCCAGTTCCTGCAGGTAGGGGAACAAACTGGGAGTTGGGCCACATAAACTTGCACAGGAGACAATCGAAAAAAAGTATTTCAGAAGACAATAAGCCCGCTTGCTTATAAACATGCCAGTGGCTCCGTGGGTCACCAGAGCTTGTGATGTGCTTGAGAAATGGCTGTGTCAGAACTTGGGGAGTGTTGGAATCAGGGGGCGGCAAAGGCCTGGCTGCTGTGGGCTGTGTTTGTTCTTGCATACGTGTTCACTCACAACTTGACACTCTTTCAGGGATTACTACATCACCATGGTGAAATGGGCCACCAGTACCAAAGTGGCGGTGAACTGGCTGAACCGGGCTCAGAATGTGTCCATCCTCACCCTCTGTGACGCCACCACTGGGGTCTGCACCAAGGTAGGTTAGGAGCGGTGCGCGGGCCGTCAAAGCTGCCCCAGACTTGCCTGGATGACATCTGAACTTGAGACCTTCAGACAAAGGGCTTACTTAGCTACTTGTTAGAGTCCTTTTTTTTTGTCATTTTATTGGACACCCTTTCAGCTCTGTAACATTCGATACATCAATTGTATCAAGCATTTGTCCATATGTTGCTGTTATCATCTCCAAAACATTTTCTACTTTAACCCAAGGTATAACTCCTCTTTCTTTCTCCTCCCTCCCCTTCCCTCTCCCCCCAGTGATTCCTTTATCAATTATTTATTGTCATTATTGCTTTGTAACTTACACTCTCCATTGTCTCCTTTCACCCGCATTTCTGTCATCTGTCCCCTGTCGCGAGGGCAATCTTGTGATGGGTTCCCCTTTTCCCCTCCCTGATCATCCCCCTACCCTCATGATATCGTTACTCCCACTACTGTTCCTGGGGGTTTATCTTGCCTGAATTCTATGGGTAGAGAGCTCTTATCTGTATCAATGTGTATTCTCTGACTAGCCACACTGATAAGGTAGAATTGGTTCATGGTAGTGGGGGGCGGGGGGCAATGAAGTGTAATTTGCACCACCTTAGTTGAATCATCCCTTCCTTATAACCCTTTAGAGGGGGGTATGTAATTGTCCAGAAGTGATCTTTGGGTCTCCAATGCAAACTCCCCCTTTCACATCAATATACTTGTTTGTTTGGGATCTTTTGATAGCTGATACTTACCAAAAAAATCGGTTTCTATTTGTTGGTGGAAGAAAAGCTGGTGAAGGGGGCCTTGACTTTGAGCTGCAAAATTCAAAGTCGGCCGTATGAATGCATCACCGTCGTTTTTGCTCCCATAAAGATGAACAGCCTCAGAGACCTCAATGGGCATCTCTACTTTGCCCTAGAGGATGCCGCACTGTGAGTCTGGACCAGCAGAAGACCGCGAGTTAGGTTAGGTTGGTTGTTGGTGCCACCTGGTGGATAAATTAAGTAGTGCTTTGAACACAATCCAGTTAGCGGGGTGGACTGCAAACCATCACAACCTCGTGTGTGTCAGTGTTGAGCTATTTTCTTTTTCTTTTTTTTTTTTAACTATTTTCTTTATCCATGCTCCTCACGATGTTCTCAGTGGGCATGCTTCCCATTTGACAGATGCAGCTGAGACAGGTGACTTAATTGGCCTGTGGCTCCACAACTCGTGGTAGAGCCAGCTCTCCCACCTGGTTTGTGTTTGGCTCCATTGCACCTGACCCTGGACCAGCTGTCCCCACGAGAGAGGGCAGGACTCCTTCCTCTGGGAGTCGCCAGTTAGACCAAACGGAGTTTGAGGAGCCATGGAATGCTGGGTATGTAGTGTGAGGAAGCAAAAGGGAACAGAGAACCAAAAGAAGACAAATCACGTGGGGTCACGCGGGCCAGCAGAGTAACCGCACTAATGGCGCTAGCCCCTCTCTGGAGGGCTCAGCCCTGCTCCGTAGAGACAAGCGTCTTTCCAGACAGTCAGTGCCCGACCGCAGAGGCCCACCTCTAAGTGTTGGGTGAAGCAGAACGCTACATTAAAGCGATGCTTTCAGAGACTCTGCAAACCAAACTCACTGCTATTGTTACTTTTAGAGGGACTCGGGTGGTGGGAGTTACATCTCAGACCATGAGCTCTGCATTCAATCACTGAAGCTGCTCATCTGAACTTCCTCCCTCGATGGTACCCTCCCTGCCCCCACCCAGTTTCTCTCCGCCTTCTGACAGACCGGCATTCTCGCTTTCAATCCATACCTCTGAACCCTCTCGAAAAGTGCTGCTTCTTCCACCCCTTGCCCTCCTGCCTTCCCCTCCTGCCTCCTGGATCCTCCAGAGTCTTTTCACTTTGACACACAAGTTTTTGTCTTGGTCTGACATGCAAATCTTCGTCCTGATAGTAATGTACTCAATTCGATATTTGCCCTTTTGTCATTGACTAACTTCACAGAGCATGATGGTCCTGTGAGTCCTTTCTGATGCACAGTGGCACCCTCGGGTCTGAGAGAGTTCTGGGACTAGGCCAGCCTTAAAGTTACAGCCCACTGCATGATCCATGATGCCACCACCAGCGCTCCAGGTCTCTGCCAATACCAAACTCTGAAGCAAACTCAGTGCCCTCACATCGATTTTGATTCGTATTGATCCCAGGAGACTAGAACTCTGAAAGATAGTAGAGAGCTTTGACTTCCTTCCAGGGTGATTTGGAACTGTGGACCTGGAGGTGAACAGTCGAACACTTAATCTAGTACGCCACCAGGACTGTAGTTCTCCACCAAGAACTAGGCAGGTCCAGAGGCCTGGAAGTTGATTCAGCACCACGAACAGCTCCCCTGATGCCTTGGGTCCATTGGTTCAGCACCACGAACAGCTCCCTGGTGCCTTGGGTCCGTTCGTTCAGCACCACGAACAGCTCCTTGGTGCCTTGGGTCCATTGGTTCAGCACCACGAACAGCTCCCTGACGCCTTGGGAGATGGGACGTGCGACTTAGCTTTTGTTTGATTGCTTTCCTTGGTCCCTTTTTCTCCTCGCCGCCGGGCATCTACTTCTCGCACCTATTTAAAATCCTGTCCACCAAAGTCTTTCTAAGTCATGAACGCTCCATTTGGTCAGAGGCACACGCCCACGCCAGCACACACCAGTGTGCACACGTGGAGCTACTTTTGCTGCCTGAAAATTCTTGAAGCCACGTGGCTCCTGCAGTTTGCCTTTCAATGAGCGGGCACCTGGGTGGGATGTGCATCTGAGAGCGGGAGTTCCACCCTCCTCGGGTGGACTCCCATCTGCTGTGGGTGTGTCCGTGTGATTAGGGGGAGTGACCACCCTGCTTGCCTGGGGACGTTGGGCTGAGCTCAGAGCCTTGCTGGGGACAAAGCGGAGACCGGATGGCCTCCTCGCTGAGCACGCAGCAGCGGGGGCTCAGTGCGGGTGCAGCTGCCGTGGAGGCGAAGTCCAATGGGTTTCTGCACTGCTGGGCCCAGCCACAGCACGTGCAAAAGCCGTCCTTCTAATACTCTGGTTTCTTTCAGAAACACGAAGACGAGAGTGACGCCTGGCTCCACAGACAGGTAACTTGTTCCATGCGTAAGGGCCCTCTCCACAGTCTGTGCCAGTGCCCATTTCTGGCCGGTGACTTTCTGAGTTTTGAAAGTCGCAGGTGGATCTCACAGATGGGATCCCCCAACAGAGGGCCATTCGATGTGATGAACTTGGTGGCCCAGAGCTTCTGCTCAGCCCTTGCCCACTCTGTTTACCTCAGTTTCCCCTGAGGCAGCACTGGTGAGTCCAGAGACAGCGGTTTGAGTGCTGTCTGCTCTTCGGAACCAAGAAGCCGCTGCTCTCACGGAGATGGCAGGCATCTGGGGAGCTCCCAGCATGGGTTCGCAAAGGCTCCTGGATGTCCCGTATGTGTTGGTGTAAACTGCAGTCAGAGAAATGGGCAGGCTCCCCTCGGAGGTAGTTCCCTTTTGTCCCCCCAAAAAAGAATGTGTAGTGTATCTGCAGCGCTCAAGATATCATGAGGTCTGAGAGGGCAGTTTAGGAACCCATTGAGGGTGGGATCTTCTGACTCCTGCTGGCTAAGCTCCTTCCTAACAGTGAGAGGTAAGATCAGGTCACACTAGTGCTCCACACCCAGCTCAAACGGGTCACAGATGTCCACCTAGAACATCTATGGACAATCCCACGTTGAAGAGATGCGCCCAAGTAGAGGGACCTGTTTTCTGCTATGCCCACAGGTGGAGGAACTGAGAGGGGCTGTGGCCACCCTACACGGGCCTGGCTTATTCAGAACTGCTCTGTGGTCCCCTCTTGGCCTTCCATCTTGGCTTATTTCATCCCTCCCCCTTTTTCCCCTATCGCCTTCTCAGTCCTTCCCAGTAGATCCTAACAGAGATGGCAGCTGAATCCAAAACAAGGAGTGAGGAGTGTGTTTGAGTGCTACCCAGGGAAAGCCAGCCAAAGGCCACTCCTCTAGGAATCTGAGAGAAATGAATAATCTCCCTGACAGCCTAGGCCTGGCATCTGACACCAGCTGTGAGGGGCTCTCACCCAGAACCACTGATTTCTCTGTGCAGGACCCCCGAGGCTCCCTTATGGTTGCCTATCTGGTCCTATGAGTCAATGTATGACTCGCTTCCCTTTCTGAACCAGAATCTGGGGTTAGTTTGGGGGTTTTTTGGTTTTGTTTTGTTTTTTTGGTATTTCAAACATGGGAGTGGGACCTTGGACAGGATGAGGAGGACATTCAAACCATGTCAAGGGTGGGTAGCAACATGATAAGTTGATCACAGAAAGTATCTTGCAAGCAACAAGGACTCCTTCCTTCCCGATCCATGATGAATCAAGTTCGATATGCCAGGAAGCATATAGATTCTTGACTACTCCGTGAAATAAGCAACCCACCCCTAAAAGTAGATGGGCCAAAAGAGGATGAACATCTAGGCATGTTTGGCCTAGTCAAAGATGCAGTGTATGTTCTCACTGCAGGTTCTTTAAATGGGGATACTCCCTTGACAACATGAGCAGCAGGAGATTGAAAACATAAAGAACCAGAGCCTTTGCTCCTGCACCATGGAGTGCGACCGTGGGTGTTTCCATGGGACAGTGGGTGTTCCGTGGACATGGCTTAGAACCCTCCTGTTATAGTTAAGGCTACCAGACAGGCGTGATTGATTATCACCTTGATTCAAAGTTGTCTTCTTTTTTTTTTCATCCTTCCTGCCCAATGTGCAAAAAACATTTTCCCTCAGAAAAAGTGAGGGACCGTTTGAGTTATCTCCCCTAGAGTTGGCAAATAAAGATGCATGGGAAAATCCAGTTTTGCAATGGGTCTTTCCACCGCCCGCTGCTTTTAAATGCCATGCCTCCAACGGCTAACTAGAAAAATAAATATTTGCAGATGAAAGGTTTCCTGTTAGTACAAATATTCATGAAGATGAAATGTCATTGTAATCACACCGTTAGTTGATTTCTGTGGGCATATCACATTTGCATGCACTCACTGGCTGCAGGGGGACCTTGTGCCTGTGGGGGGTTCATTTACCATTTGTTCTCCCACGTTAGCATGGAGTTCCTTGAGTCAGAAAATGTAGATCGCAAGCCACTAATTGGCGTTCACGGGAGGTAACTTGCAAACGTGAGCCCTGGAGACATTAAGCTGCGGTGGAACAAATTCCCTTCTCACCCATCAAGGCGACAACTAAGCAGCAGAGGCTGGCTGGACGCTGGGCAGTAAGCAGTGGCAACCTGGCCAAAAAAGGAGGGCACTCCCTTCAGGCCTCTACTTTTAGTGCAGCCAGGAACTTCCTTTTCCTGAGGAAGCTTGGAAGTCTGATTTTGTTCAGGGAAAAGCAGCAGTAGGTCCCTCTCGTGGACATCCTGGTGTCCGCAAACAAAACTTGTCTCCACTGTTAGCTGCTCTTGAATGTCCTCTTTGGCAACCTCGTGTCACAAACAAACAACACATCCATAAAGAAGAGAGAGGGGCTGGAGTTGGAGGGGTCTTGGGTGTCAGTTTACTCACTTTCCCCGTCGCCATGTTCTGGATTGCCAAGCAGGCCGAGTGGTTTGAGGACCATGTCCTTCAGCACAAGAGGGAGCTGTGGCCGCCTGAGGAGGAGGGCCAAGGCCAAGAGCTGCAAGCTCCTGGGGGCTGCCCAGCTTGCGCCCCAGCCTTCCGCGCCCCACCCCACCGCCCCCCAATCATACACGTCCTGGACCCCGTCAAAAAACAAACAAGCAACAAACCCATTACCATTGAGTAGGTGCTTATGCAGAGTGACCCTGTGGGCTCAAGTCGAACTTCTTGATGCAAGTCAGCAGCAGGGAGAGGCTGCTGAACTTGACCACTGGCCACCAAACTCATTGCCATAAGATGAACAGAACTGCCCCGTGGATCTCCAAGTCTGTCCCTCTCAAAGGAAGTAGAAAGCCTTGTCTCCCAAGGAACATAAAATGGTTTCACACTACCAGTCTTGCAGTTAGCAGCCCAACGGGGAACCATGGCATCCCCAGAGCTTAGTAGTCGAAGACCCTGACCAGCGTCCCACACGGGCTTCCTCAACCCCAGCTACACCCCCCTGCCAGGTCCATCTTCACAAAAGTCGGTTCCCTACAATCTGTTCTCTGGCCTCTGCGATTGTTCAATGCCTTCGGATCTTGGGAGCCTGATCTGTCAACACTCTCTCATTTAATATCTGGTTTTTCTCCAGTTTTCATCGGCTAATTTGTGGAAGTAGCTCTCCCGTAGCATTTCTTCCGAGTCTGCTTTAGCCCAGAAGCTCTGCTGAAACCAGTCTACCAGGGGCCACGATCGGGTGACACCCAGAGACGGGTGGTTTGTCTCTGGTTAGAAGTGTTCAAATGCACAAAGTTAGCAGTCCCGTGCCTGCTCACTGACACTTCAAAACATATAGAATATCTCTTTGTGGCTGGCTGATTGGTTGGTGTGTTTCTCTGGTGGGTTTTCTTGGTGGGCTCTCCGTGCGAGGAACGTTGGGTTCTGTCAAAGGACAGAAGAACGATCGAAAGGAGAACGTTCGTGTGTAGTGAGACTCAGAGGCATGAATGCTCTACGATAGCGAATCCCAGGCTGGTGAAGCCTGTTCTCTCAGCGAGCTTGGCATCCTTTGTATTTGTGCTCTGTTAACCCAGGGATGCCGTCCAGCCTGCCTGTGCTTGAGGACATGGCCGCCGGCTTGTCCTGCACATTGCTCCACAAAATGGAAACCAGAGTGTGAGACTGGCTACCAAACAAGGAAAAGGCCTGCTGCTTTGACCATCTTGCCTTAGAAAAATAATCGTAGCAGGCAGACCCTCCACGCTCTCCCAAATTGCATTGTGTCCCCATTCAGTTCAAGCGCTTCCACAGCCAATGAAGCATCTTTGTTTCTTTAATCCATTGCCTTTTGTCTACAGAATGAAGAGCCCGTTTTCTCCAAGGACGGCCGGAGGTTTTTCTTCGTCCGAGCCATCCCCCAGGGAGGACGAGGAAAGTTCTATCATATCACCATGTCCTCATCCCAGGTAAATAGACTCCTTTTCAAACTGCATCACCACACTGGCCATGACACAAACCGTGGGGCTCACAGGTGCCAAAGGAGCCCTCGGAACATGTGAGGTCGAAGCCAGGTTCCTCTGTAAAATGTCCAGAGGCTCCAACACGGAGTGCGTTACACTGCCGATATCAGAGGGTGCTGCTCTAGGATTCCCCATTGGGTGTAAACCTGAAGACTCATTATCTGCTTGTGCCGTGTGGCCCTCCTGTGTCTGGGTGACCTTTCCTCCTTCGTCTGCAGGAGGGGCCTCTTTTGCACACCCCTCCCCACCCCACCCCACCCCCAAGGATGAGTGCTCAATAGGCTGTCTCGCTTCCAGCTGCTCTCTCGCCAGTCTGTCCTCGCCAATGCATCTTATCTCTACTTTAGCCATGCACAGTATTGGTGACTCCGTTTCTATCATGCATGGGAAGCAATTCTTGGGGCATGGGGGAGATAAGCAGGGTGTTGTTTGGGAAGGCAGTTCACAGATGAATACAAACACAGTCCAAGCTGCAACATAGATGCCCAATGAGCCTACCGTGTCCCCGGCAAAGAAGTCCCCCAGGGAGGGAGCATGTGCCCATCCTCAAGGGGGCCACCAGTGGTCAGATCTTTGGGAAAGACGGAGGGGGCTGTGATGTCCTCCCTCCGGGACTGCGGGTACTCAGAGATGGGAAGCTCTCCCATGGTGTGTGGACTTGATTTCTGAAGAGATCCAAAGTTATTTGAGATCAAGGTGGGTAGATAAAGGTTTCATTTGGAGATGGCGGGGGTGGGGGGTTGGGGAGGTGGCAACTCATACAAAAACATCCTTGGGATACAACGTGGAATCCTCCTATTAACTTAGTGGTTCAAAAGGGGTCTCAAAAGTCACCCCCGTGACTCCTGGGATCAGGGCCCCCAGCCAGCAAGAACGAGAATCTGGTGTCTGTGTCTGAAAACCACTTCATGAGCTATGCGTGCAAAGGTCCACACACTGGCTACCCGCAGCTATTCCAATGGCCTCCTCTCTTCACTCGCCCTCCTCCAGTTCCTGGTTTGTTAGTATTTTCCCCAATGTGGACCAGGGGAATCAAGACGTTTAACATATTTTCAGTTATCTTTCATTCTCTAAATCCATCAAAATTCCCAGCATGTGCTGGGTACCTATTGTGAGTTCAAAGCATTCCGGCAGACAGGATTCCACTGCCCCCTCCTTAAGGAGCCCTGCCCCATGCTTCTGCACCAGCTCCTTTGCCCGCTAGCCTGTCTGTGCTTCACTCCCCAGGAGAACCCAGCGGGCACCCGGCTCCAGGGGCTCTCTGCCCCAGGGACTAACACCTCTGCACAGTGCTCCTGCGGGTTCTTCCCCTTTTAACTGTGATAAGCTCCCCCTACTCCCCCTGGCACCCGCATCCAGAAGAGTTAGCCTGTGACTTTGTGCCTCCTCACGCCCACATCTCGTTTCAAACCCAGCCTCAGTGCACTTCACGGCGCGATTGCCTCGCCCCCCCCCCCCCTCCTTCTGATCTGCTGGAGGGTGATAATGGTGCTTCTCACCTCTGTGAGAAACAAACGCTCAGTAATACTGTCTTGCACGTCCTCGTTGATAAGCGTGTTGGAGGCGAGATTATTCTCTATTTCACCAACTTCCCCAAGCTTCTCTTGTTCTCCCCCCGCACCACCACCCCCCCATCTCCCTGTAGGAATGACTCCGGCCAGGTAGACTGATTTAGGAACAAAACAGTTTCTTCCACTGTGATGCCTGAATGTACCTGGCAACCCAGGTGTGTTGGATCGGTAGCAAAGAAGAAGGAAAGCATAGAGTTTCCTTTGGCTGAGATTCAAGGACACAGGAGGTGACAGAGGGGCTTGAAGGAGGAAGACTGCGGGGAAGAAATGGGATTTCCCTTTGGCTTCTATGGAGAGGAACTGGCAGCGAGGGGAGCAGAATGGCCTTACCCACAGAGGGACTAACTGTCTCTCCTCACCTTGCAACTGAGAATGACCCAAGCATTAAGAGTCAAGCTCTCTGGTCCAATGTGTGACACTGGATCACGATGTGCCTGACTGCCTGGTCTCTGTGTGTTTCAGCCCAACAGCAGCAATGACAATATCCAGTCCATCACCTCTGGGGACTGGGATGTGACTAAGATTCTGGCCTACGACGAGAAGCAGAGTAAGATGTAAGTAAGGGGTGGAGACCATTTCATTGCAGGTCATCCAAGAGCAGGACAGCTCCAGTTTCCTGGCAAACTAGGTCACATCCATTCTTTTTCATAAAACCATACTTCCTGTGTCTTGAACTCCCTCACCCATCCTCTTAGACAACTTCACCAGCTTCCTGGAGCTTCAAGAAAATAAGTCACAGATTCATGTCTCAACGGATTCCTGTCTTTAGGATTCCTGCTGAAAGCCCGGCTTGCAAAGCTTTATATTTGAATGATGAACCAGATCAGCGAGGTGAAATGTGTCATAATATCGGCATGTTGTTAGGACAAATATCAAGTATTTTATAAGTTCAGGCATGAAAGCTATGTGCCCTATGAATATTACCACTTTTAATACAAGAGGTGGGTTTATAATGCCCTCCCTCTTGAAGACCAATAAGTAAAAATTAAATGAAAACTCAGCAACTGACTTCAGGTTGGTCAGTAGGTGAGTAGTGGGGGTGGGATTTCACTGAGACTCAACAGTCCAGTCCCATGAATTTGGCCTCTGTGCTGGCCAGACCACCTATTCCTATGAGAGCTCAGGTTTCCACAGAGTCTTAGAGGAAAATCAGTCCCCACTTATTTATGGCACCAGAGTTTAAGTCCAGATTGGCATGGCATATTCCTTGCCCTCCGGAAGGTTAATAATCTTATAAAGACATGTCCAGATCCAAATCCTGATCACCACTACGCCCCCACCCTCAAGCCAGCTCCCACCTCCCACCCCAGCAGTGGCCCTAAGTTGAGACTTTTAAAATGTAAGGGGGACTTTCTGGCAGCCAAGGGTCTGTGCTTGCCATGTCCTTTGGTGCCCGGATGCCTCTCTGCCTTCTACTTTGCCCACGGGTATAGCGGGACTGGGATGAAAGTTGTTTGCATTAGCACATTCCAGGGTGAAAGTCCCGAAGATCTAGTAAGATAGGAGGTGACATTTGAAAGACAAATGTTCTCTTCAGCAAAACTAACTGCCGTGTCCCTTGATGATGTTCACAGTTACTTCCTCAGCACGGAGGACCTGCCCAGACGAAGACAACTTTACAGGTACCCGTGTCCCTCCTGTCTCCCACGCATTGAAGACCATCAGCATCTTGGCACAGGTCATTTTCTGCACTGCGTTAGGGGAGGCAGTGAAGAAAAATATCCACCACAGAGGAGTCGCTCTAAAGGCTAGGGGAGTTCATGAAAGTGCTGAGGCTGCCAACTTTGAAAGTTTCTTTTATCTTTCTGATTTTGTTCAATTGGGTTTTCTACCTTTCTTCAGTTCTCCCTCTTGGGAGTGACAGATGTCTAACTGTCTTTTCTTTTCACTTTCCCCTTGAATAAAATATAGAAAGAACTAGAGGAATTCTTCCAGTGACTCTCTATCTAGGAGAGGAAGCCTAGACCCTAATGCTCAATTTAGCAATGCCTGTGTACAATACAAAACGGAGTACCTGCGGCACCATGATTAAAGTCAACTGAAAGTGGTTCTAATCCACCAGCCACTCTGCAGGAGAAAGTGGTAACAGTGTGCTTCCCTAAAGAGTTACATCCTGAAAAACTCTATGGGGAAATTCTGTTCTGTTTTACAGGGTTGCTTGGAGTCCCTGTCGTCCCAAAGTCAATGGATTTGGGGGTGGGGATGGCACAAGTGGTTGTGCATCCACTACTAACTGAAAGTTTGGTGGTTCTAACCCAGCCAGAGGCCTCTTGGGAGAAAGCACCCGTGCCCTCGGCTGCAGGATCACAGCCATTGAAAACCCCATGGAGGACAGTCCCCCTCGGACACACATGGAGTCTCCAAAGTACAAATCCACTTGATAGCAGCTCCTGGTGGGACAAGACCTGCTGTCCCATCCCTGCTGATCCTCTGGGGGACTTTGAACGGGTTCCATTAGTCACTTTCTAAGTTATTGTTTGTACACTGCTTCCTCTTCAGTGCTTAACTTAGAGCCCAACCTGAGTTACCATGATGGTAACTTGGGAATGTTGTTGATGGTGTCATAGGCTTATCCCTGGGAACTTTTCCTGAGTAGTGCGGGAAAAACACAAACTCAAATACAATGCCTTTGAGTCAGTTCCAACTCATAGTGACCCAGTATACGGTGTCTGAGAGTGTCATTCCATATAGAAGCAGACATCCTTGTCTTTTTTTCCAAGGAGCGACTGGTAGATTTGAACTAGGAGCTTTGTAATTCACAGCCCATGTGTGTGCTACAGTGCCGCTGAGGCCTCTTGTCTTCTGAATACCAAAAGCTCATTGCCATAAGTCAACTCCAACTCACTCGTCATAACCCTATAAGACCACGGAGAACTACCCATTGACATTTCTGGGACTATACCTCTTTCAGAGATAACGGGATCACAACACCTCCTCTCAGTCCAACGCACCACCTTTTCTCAGTGTCACAGAGGCTAAGTGCAGGGTATCATCTGTCTCCTTTTTTTTTCTGGACTAGAAGTTAGCCACTGGTTTCTGCCTAAATTACCTTTCACACATTTATGAGGATATCCTTTAGTGTAGTCCTCAGACTTGAGGCCACACTTCTAGTTCACAGCTGGGTGGGTGTGTTAGCCACTTACAACAAGGTCTGGAGAAAATGAAAACTTCCTTAACAAAGTCTCTTGACCACAGACTTGCTTCTCTCTAACAACTTGTCATTAGCACATCTCTAACAGGGTAATGGAAATCAGTCATGTCACCAAATTATTAATAACGTGAAAGTAAGTTAATGTCACTGCACTGCCCATGTAACGAATGTTGAAATGATTTTACTGCCTATATATTTAGTATAATTTGTAAAAATCAGTTGGGAAAAACTATAAAAGCAACATGCATATCCTTTTTGAATTTCTACTATTAGAAGCTACACATGTCTCTCCTAAGGTATGTTTTCCATCTTTAAAAGATAGATTTCCTATTATAACCTGAGATTATAGTTGACTCCTCCTACACCAAATATACAGATATTTTTCAGGTATATTAGGTGCCTCGATATCTTTTAATGTTGGGATAAGTGTGTCTATATTTGGTCACAGAAGCCCTGGAGGCATAGTAGCAGAGTACGCTGAGCAACGAACAACATGGTCAACAGTTGGAAACAGTAGCCACTCTTCAGGAGTGAGGGCACACTTTCCACTCCTGTAAAATCACAGCCTCAGAAACACACAGGGGCAGTTCTACCCTACCCTACAGCGATGCTATGAGTCAGAATTGCCTCGATGACAGTGAGTGTGGGTTTGGGCTTGGTATATTTGATCACCACGATCCCAGGGTGACATCTCCATATCTGTCCTGACTCCTCAAGCTCCACTGAGGGAGAAACAAAGTCTAAGTCATTTCTCTCTGCCAAAAGAAATGGCAAATGTTAATTCAGCTGGTGACCATGGAGGTCCTACCTTATTGTATGCCAGTGGTGAGCATTCTAGAGGAATACAGCGATGCATAATGCAGAAAGTTAAAATACATAAGTAAAATGTACTAGCTTATCATACCAAACAACTATTCTCCTCAAGTCAAGACCATGGCTTTGGTCTTGTCAAGATTGACAGAACACATTTTGCAGGAAAAGAATCAACTAGCATGAAATGCCAGTCAAAGCAAATTGAACCTTGACCATTATGAGCATTTTCTTATCCCAGCTGCCTGGCCCATAACTTGGTATGAATCTGTCATCCAAAACATAGTGTCTATAAGGCACTGACTCAAAAATTCACTCTCAATGAGTTGATTGAAACTCAAAGCAACCATATAGGACAGAGTAGAACTTCCTCTGAAGTTTCATGGCTATAAAGTTTTATAGGAACAGAAAGCTTCATCTTTTTCTTACAGACCAGCTGTGGTTTCAAGCTACTCATCTGGTGGTTATCAGCCCAGCATGGGAAGGATCCACTGGTTAGGGAAGGCTTCACTGGAAAGGCTTCAAGTGTTGGCTTGTAGACTACAAAGTCGGCAGTTCAAATCCTTCTCAAGAGAAAGACGAGGCTGTCTGCCCCCATAGATTCACAGTCTCCAGCAGACGAGACTGATGGAGGAGGAAGGCACCCACCAAGTGTGCCTCCACCAACCAGATGTAAAGATTCGCAGAACACCCTTTGCAGAAAACAATCACATTGAAACGCCAGGCAAATCAATGTGAACCATGACCATCATGAGTGTTTCAGTCCAAGAACCCTTTCTCAGTCCTCTCCCCCATCTCTTTGCTCCCCCAGTGCCAGCACTGTGGAAGGCTTCAACAGGCAATGTCTCTCCTGTGACCTGGTTGAGAACTGCACCTACTTCAGTGCCTCCTTCAGCCACAACATGGATTTCTTCTTGCTCAAGTGTGAGGGTAAGTGTTCATCATCATTTCAGACATGTTTTCGAATCAGGGGAGAACGTCTTGCCCGCACATGCAGGAAAGTGGGGCCTGGATTGAGGAAGCTATGCCAGGAGCACAGCTGCTTCCAGGGCAGGAAAAGATTCATGTCTAATTGATGACATTGGTTCATAGGATCAAGGCTGCTAGGTCATTTCTGGACTTGGCATGGTAATGATTGCTTACATTTTATTAAAGGTTATAATTGATCAATGCTGTTGGACACACTGTTCCAGTTAATCTTTTTTCTACCATTTCTAATAAAAGTACAATAATCCTGTGAACTAGTTGAGATAAATGTTTTATTCACTGATGAAGTAGGTTGCTATTTCCCAAAGGGGGCAATTCTGTGACCCACCCCTCCTGGGGCTGGATTCTGCAACAAACCTGCGGGGCAGCCAGGGCTGGTGCCTACACTGTACCTTAGGTTATAGAAGATAGTGCAAAATTTAATTGCTGGGCTGAGCCCCGGTGGCGTAGTGGTTGTGCGCAGGACTGCGGCCCACTGGGATGGAGGTTCAATTCCAGCAGTGGGGCTGGGCCTCCTACTCCCACCACCGGAGAGCAGTGATGCCCCCCCCCAAAAAAAAATTTAATTGCTGGCATCAGGGAAGGTGTTGTGCAATCTTTTTTTTTTCTGAAAAGTAGACTTAATAAGATTGATCATATATCAGCGAACTTATCATAAAATGGTGATAAATAAACAATTTCCAATAACCATATTTTAACATATCTAAAGATTAGGACAAGATAAAAATAGTGTCAAAAACGCTTTTTGAGCAAGTGAATAGCTCATGACTTGCTCATCTTTATATCGCTGCTATCTAAAATCTTGAAAAACCACAGGACAGGAAGACTCAGCATCCTGATCACTGCACATTCCGCCCTAGGCATCTTCAAAGATAATAAGGTGACAACATAAGTGGACGACGGTTCTGAAATGCTACATCCTTGGTCCCTCAACCCTTCCAACATGTTCTGTACTCAAATGCAGCCCCCTCTTTCCTGCACCTCCCAGAAAGCAGATTCCAAGACTCGGAAACAATAGCATGCTGTGAGAGGAAATATCTCCAGGTCTTATCATACCAACCCTGAAGCTAGAGAGAGAGAGTGATTTTTCCCCTGGTAGTGCTGAGAAGACCAACATTGAGGTATTATGATTCCAAGACCAGTGGTACTTTTCTTTTCTTTTCTTTTGTTTTTTTGGTGGGGGCATCACTGCCTCTGGTACTCGTGGACCAGTGGTACTTTTCATCACATGGTAGTACCTTCAAAAGATGTAGCACTATATAGAATATAAAACCCCCATAAATAAGCCCACGACTGTGGGGTCAATTCCAACTAATAGAACCCATTAGAACAAAGTAGAACCTCTCCAACGGGTTTCTGAGACCAGAAGTCTGTTTAGTAGGAGAATGTCTGTCTCTCTCCCAAGAAGCTGGTGTATTTGAACTGCTGCCTTTTTGGTTGAGAACACAATATTTAACCTACGGTGCCATCAGGGTTCTATATGGAAACTAGGGGGGAAAATCGCACTAAGAGCCTCCTTCATCTGACGTAAAGCATCATAAGCAAAAATTACAAATCTTATTTTATACAAAATGACTTTAATAGACAATAAATAAAAGCGTAAGGTAGAACTTCCAAACAAGGAGAGCTGAAGGAGACGGGAAATACAACCTCTGTCACAGAAGATGTTAAACTACTTGAGTGCCAGGTGTGGAACAGTATCATGCTGAAGTGGTCAGCAGAAATGTAACCCTTCCATCACCACCATCACCACTTAACAATAAGAATATCTGTTTTGTTTTTGTTTTGTTTTGTTTTGGGGGGGGGGCATCACTGCCCTCTGGTGGTCGTGGGAGCTACCCAGCCTTACTCCCTGAGAGCCGCTGCTAGATTTGAACCGGCAAGCCAATGGACTGCATCCCGGCACTCAACCACTATGCCACCGGGGCTCAGTCCAATAAGAGTATTTTAAATTCATGAAAATCTCTTTTTTAAGGTAGACTCTCATTTGCTGGGAATCAAAAAATCTCAAAACCGAACTCATTCCCTCCATAATGAGTCCATAAGGCAAGGTTGAGCTGATGCTGTGGCTCTGCAAGGTCCTCACTCTTTACAGAAGTAGGAAGTCTCCTCCTTTTTCCCCCAAAGAAAAATATGGGCTTATCAGAAAGCAGAGAATTAACTAGAGGACCTTTAAGATCTATTATTTTAACTGGAACAATTTAGATTTGGATTTCTTGGACTTAGTAATTTGTACTAATACTTTCTTGATAAGCTGACCTTTCACAGAATCCAGCATCTTATTTTGTTAACAAATCCTTTCACTGTTTCCCTTTGAAAGTCAGAAGCGTCTTGCCAAGTTGTACAGAATCTTCTCAACCCAAAGTTTAGTTTGGTCGACCTCACTCTAACAACTGACCGTCCTGTGTTATTTAATTCTTACAGAGTATTGGCTGTAGGTTAAAATCTGCACGTCTTTCAGAGGATCCCTGCCTCTGAATTCAGTCAAGGAAGTTTCGTTTTTCTGTGATGAACATAAAAACCATACTTGAGTTGGGGAGCTATTTGGATAAAGTGTGTTTGGCGATCAGTCTGCTGGCTAGCATCTCTCCCTTTGGGTAAAATACTTTTCTCTTTATGTCCCCAAGAATTTGGAAAAGGTATTGGTCTACCAACCTGCAAAGTTGGCTGTTCAAACCTGCCAGCTGCTTCTTGGGGGAGAGATGAGGCTATCTGCTCCCATAAAGAGTTACAGGCTCAGACACCATAGGAAGGATCACTTTGAATAGGATGCTACCTGAGGGTTATGGTTTGGTTTGGCTTGGTTTGGGGTGGGAGAGATTATCCTGTAATAAGGAGAGTTGTGCTGGAACCCAATTTGCACCACAGGAATGGATGATAGTCACCATAGGGAAAAAAGGTAGATGGTTACAAAGTTTCAACAGAGAAAAGTATACACTCAGTTGGATAGCTTGAGGATCTTGGTGAGTGAAGAAGAATCAAAGAGATGAAGTGGCACTTCAGGTAAACCTGGAAGAATGGGTAGGATTTAGGATGTGGAAAAGCAGTGCATGGTGACAGTTTTCAGGCACTTTACCTGTACCCTTCACTTAGAGCAGTGCTCGGGCTTGTTGCCTCATTGGAGCAAGCTGTCTGTCCTTTGCCATCAGTAGCTCTATCTGGTTAATCTTTGACACAATATCCTTCTAATTTCCAGTTACTTTACTCCTGTATTTTTGTCATATTGTTCGTTAGAAAGCTTCCTTTCATCTTAGCATTCACATACTTTCTCCTCTAATTTTTTCATTTATTCTATCATGTCTTGGGGTTAAGTATGTTTATATTTCTTTGTTTTTTAAGTTGTTGGTTAAGTAACTAAAACTTGAAGTGGAAAAAAAACTTGATATGGATACGTTATTTCATATACTTTTGGCACATTATTATATTCCAAATGGACTGAACAAATAAAGACAGAATTGCTCTCAATTCCTATGTATATTCGTTATCTCACTACCTTCCATCTTTCAGGGTCAATGTTTATATCTTGTAAGACATAGGTTTTAAGTGTTTACTGGATACTAGCAGAAGGGCTATCCTATCCCAGAATCTGCAGGCCCTTGTAGAAGCACATGTACACACTGAACATAGAGTTTCACGTCTCCCTCCGACCCTCTGTAGTATTGCAATGACAGCAGTTGTAACTAGATTATTTTGCTATCATTTTATAATGATTTTTCAAGATACACAGAGAACATTCTATTTGCATGATGAGTTGGTTTTCTTCATGACCTTCTTGAGAAGAAGAAAAATCCTATGGTCATGGGTAGGTCCCATTGCGTCATCATCTTTGAATCACAGTGCCTACGGAAGGAAAGATTGTATGGTCCTGCCCCATCCTCACAATCATCCCAATGTCTGAGTCTGCTGTTCCGCTTCTGTGTCAATATATAACATCAAAAGTCTTCCCCTTTATCACTTACCCTCCTTTACCAAGAATAATGTTCCTTTTCAAAGGTTTATCCTTCTAGCATGTCCAGACTAGGTCAGACAAAGTCTCACCACCCTTACTTCTACAGAGCATTCTGTCTGCACTTCCTCCACTTTCCTGGATTCATTTTCCTTTTACATCCCATGTTCTGATTTTTAGTGGATGTATGCAGCTCTTTCTTTTCGCTTTGAGTCATGCTTTAGTGGCAAATGAGTGTCCTGATAGATTTGCTCCAATCACGCCTTTAAATTTGACTCTACTTGAAGGTGGCATCTCTTCTCCAATTGTATTTTGAGCACCTTCCAACGTAAATGGATCATCTGTCATCACCACATCAGGAGATGTTCTGTCACTATCTGTAATGTCTCAGTGGCTAATTTTTCCATGCATTGCATGAAGAAAAATGTGGCGTCAGGATTGGGGGAAGGCTTATGAACAACCTGCCATATGCAGATGACACAACCTAGCTTGCTGAAAGTGAAGAGGACTTGAGGCATTTGCTGATGAAGATCAAGGACTGTAGCCATCCATACGGATTACAAATCAACGTAGAGATGACCGAAATCCTCACAACTGAACCAGTATGTAGCATAAACGGAGGCAACGTTGGAAGTGTCAAGGACTTAGTCTTTCTTGGATACACAATCAGTTCTCACGGAAGCAGCAGTTTTATTGTAGTGGGTCAGTTGGCAACACAAGACATCTTAAGAGGGTTGAAAAGTATGGTGGTTACTTTGAGGACTAAGATCTGACCCAGGGCATAGTCGTCTCTATTGCCTCCTATGCATGTGAAAGTCAGATATTAAGTATGGAAGAGCAAAGAGGAATAGGTGCATTTGAATGGTGGGGCTGGAGAAGATTACTGAAGGTCCCAAGGACTGATTAAAGGACAAACCGATCTGCACGCAAAGAAGTAGAACCACTGTCCTCTTTAGAGACAAGGATGGCAAGACTTATCTTACATGCTATGAACCTATTGTCAGGAGAAGCCAGTCCCTAGAGAAGGGCATCATGTTAATAAAGTAGAGAAGCATGGAAAAAGAGGGAGGCCTTCAGTGGATTGGCACCATGGCTGCAGCAATGGGTTCCAGGAAAGGAACAATTGTGAGGATAGTGCAGGACCGTGCAGTGTTTTGCTCTGTTGTGCATAGGAGTTGTTATGAGTGGAAGCTGAGTTGATGGCATTTAGCAACAACAACAATAATATTTCAGACACGGAGTTTGTCTTCCATCGTCGTCCTCTAGTTTTAATTGGAAGCCACACTCGATCCAGTTCACTACGGGTAACCTTGCTGGTATTTGCAATTCCAGAGACCTAGCTTTCAGAGTCATGTGCAAGGTACTACACGACAATAAATTAACAGAAAAGTGAGGAAATAATCGTTACCGCGGTCACCAGTCAGTTAGTTGAATGGTGGTGGCTTGTGTATTACTGTGATAGGGAAAGCTATGCCACAGACTCCACTTATTTTCTTTCCAAGGAACACGGGATCCGGGGCAGATAACAAACAAGGCCATAAGTGGGGTGGCAGGGTGTGGGTAGAACAGAAACAATGTGACATGCTGAAACCATATATTTGAAAGATTACTATGTGTATTAGAGAAAGAAGAGCAGCTTTAGAATGGATTTTGTCTAGAAACCCTATTTCCACACCATCAAGCAGGATTAATACTCAAATGACAATGATACTGAAGCTATGAAGAGCTGAGCATGTTTTTCTATTCCCAAAGTAAATTTCACCCTGAAAATCACTGAGCCAAGTGTCCAATTTACATACCTGAAGTTTCACAATCATAGATTCTGTTTAGAAAATTGGATTTTACTCTTCAAATGACATCATGAGAGCATGATTTATGATTCATCCTCTTTCAAATTTATCAAATGGGCTCGAGCAATCCTGTTTCCAAGTAACATCCTCGACTCCACCAAAAAAAAAAAAAAAACGATGGGACCAGAATGTGCTGCTTCATAGTGAAACATTTTTTTTGGTATTTTTAAAATAAGCTTCTTTTCCTCACAACCAAATATAGAACCATGTTTTTATATCCTGGACTGAGTGAGAAAAGCGACACTCTATGGAAATGAAAGCCAACGCATCCCTGGATGTACACGCCCCTCTCAGTGTTAGATTGTTAAGAGCTCCTTGCCAACGTTTAAGATGTGTTTGGTAGTATATTTAGCAACTTAGTTTATTAAGACAAGCTTCAATGAAGCACAACCAAAACAAAATGGCTGTGCCCAAATTTAAAAGAAAGTGAATGATTCCATCAACAGCAGCACCAACTCTCAATAACTGATAGCTATAAAACGTGGAATCTGACAGGCCGGGGTTGGGATCTGGGTTCTACCTTGCACTCAGTTTATAGTCTTGGACACATGGGTCAACTTCGTTAACTCTTTCATGCCCTCACATTGAAAATTGGGAGACTAAAGTACCTACCATCACTTATCTGTCAGTTTGTCATAGTGTGCTGACTGATATGTTGCCGCGATGCTGGAAACTATGCCACCTCGATTTCAGCTATGCCACCAGCAGCCTTGCTGAGGGCAGACAGGCTGCACTTCTTCCTGCATAGGTTTGTATTCTTTTAGCGGTCCCTGGTACTTTCAATACTCTTCCCCAGCGGCACAATTCAAATGCATCAACTCTTCTTCAATCTTCTTTGCTCAATGTCCAACTTTCACAAGCAGATGAGGTGACTGAAAATACCATGGTGTGGCTCAGGTGCACCTTATTTCTCCAAAGTAAGATGCTTACACTTCAGCACTTTAAAGAGACCTTGTGCAGCAGATTTATCCAGTGCAATGCACTTTTGGATCACATGCCTGCTGCTTCCATGAGCATAAATTGTGGATCCAAGGAACATCTAGAGATGACCAAATGATGGAGGAAAGGGAAGACTATAATATAACAGTATTGACATAATTAAATAAAGGGGGAAAGAAGTAAGGAATACAATGCTGAGCACAAAATAAAATATCAAAGTAAGAGACATTGCAACTAAAAGAAACAATAACTAAAATATGATACACATTAGAAGGACTTAATCAACTGATTTAATTAGGCCAAACAAAAAACTCCAGCAAATTAAGAAGCTAATATAGTTAAAAGGGCATGCATTGAAGAGCAGTAAGAACAGGATCTGAAAATGCTGAGTACAGTTTAATGGAACTACAAAACAACCAGATGAGATCTAATGTTCGCATCATGGGAATTCCAAAAGGAGATGAGTGAGAGAGAAAGGGGAAAATGTAATCTTTTAAGAAATAATGACCAAAAAATATCCTCAGTCTAATAAAGTACATGAGTCTAATTGTCTAAAAGCTCAAAAGAACAAGTCGATCCTAAGACATCTGCTACATAATTAGAAGCTCTCCAGAAGTAACATCAGGGCAGGGATAGTACAGATATTGAATTTCTTGTAGGTTATCAAAGTTAAATTCATACCAATGTACCCTAGAGTGTTATAAAGATAATGGTTCAATGGCATGTTCGTGGTAATCACTTAGAAAACATATTTATAAACACAAACAGTAGGAAAAGAGAGGGCAAGTTGAAAGACAGGGTTGACGAGGACTTGACAAAGCCACTGGAAGCTGGTAGAAGCTGGTCAAGATCCTCCTTGAAAGCTGAGAGTGTGTGGGCCCATCAACATCCTGATTCCAGACATATCATTTCAGGGATGTAAGACAATCATTTTTCTGCTGTTTGAAACCACCCAGCTTGTCACCCTTGATCATGCCCACTCAAGAAAATGAATACACTTTAGAATAAAATGTCTTTTCTGGGATAGAATGTGTAGTTTATCCTGAAACTCATCTTACAATGTAGGATGAATCAAAACAGATATTTGTTCCCAGATATAAGTCCCTACAGCATCATAATCAGCAAAGATAAAAATGGCAGCATATCATTACAGAGGACAGAAATTTGCACTCCTATAGAGAAAGGCATTGAGAAGGCATGACAATGCCTGGGCACCTGAGCGTCACTGCAGAGAGAAGGCTGTGGCTAGGATTTGTGGCTGAAGGGCATCTCTTCCCTCATAAATCATCACAGACTCGGGAGAGGAAAGCACCCACTCCCCTACTCTGACAGTGTGCTGACGGAACCACTTAAGCAGATGGCGCCTTAAATCCTGACCTTATGTAGGAATAAAATATTCTGTCCCTATGTAAATGATGTGCTAATAATGCATACCTAACTACACATCCATAGCCCCAGAACTAGAAAAAAAATCTATATCATCTGCATCCTCACTGACAACACAATATTAGCTTCAACTGTATTGGATGATGTCAATTCTGCCAACAGCAAAATGTGAAAAATTGAAGACTAATCATTTGGCTCTCCAAACTACCTATTCTCTAGACATCACTTAGACCAAGTTTCCAAGGCATTCACCTAGGCTGCCCTTTTTAATTCTGAATTTGTGTAAGTGCATGTTTAGAACAAGGCTGGAGGCCCCTCCGAGCATCGCTTAGTGTGTTCGTGAGCTGAAACATCTGTTCCCTCTCTGAAATAGTTGGAACCATATGTACCAAGAACAAGGAGAGGGATTTTCAGGGCAGGTAATATCATCGGTGTAATTTATATTAATATTTTGGAAGATATAAGCTCAGTAGTAAATTCTACCAGACCCCAAGCAAAGCATTTAACAGGAGCCAAGATACTCTTCCCTAACTGCCATTCACAAGTTTCCCGTCCTTGAGTAAATGTCTGAGCAGTGTTGACATCTTGCCGCAAAAGGAGAGGTCATGTCCCGCCCGCAGTATTCTACTTGAAATACCCATTGAGAAGTGGGTGGAGGGAGACAGCGGTCAGTGTAAGATGTGGGGGACAAAAAAAGGATTTATAAACTATCAAGGGGACATGGGGGAGGGAGGCTGGGGGAGGGAAAAATGAGCTACTACCAAGTGCTCAAGTAGAAAGAAAATGTTTTGAAAAAAACAATGACAATATATATACAGATATGTTTGACACAATGAGTATGTGTGTGGATTTTGTGGTAAGAGGTGTAAGAGCTCCCAATCAAATAAAATGGAAATTTTAAAGAAATAGTAAAATTCAGTGCCATAAGTAATGGCTCTGGAATCTCCCCGCCCCTTTCATTCATATTGCCTTTATTCTAGGCCTAGGTGATGAAATTCCTTTTATTTATTTATTACTTTTAATAAATCATTTTATTGGGGGCTGTTATAACTCTTAGAACAATCTGTACATCAGTTGTGTCAAACACATTTGTACATATGTTGCCATCGACATTTCCAAAACATTTTCTTTCTACTTGAGCCCTTAGAATCAGCTCCTCTCCCCCGCCCCAACCCCCACCCCCCGATCCTCATAAACCCTTGATAATTCAAAAATCATTTTTATATGAAAACCTTTTTTTGTGGTCAATTTGACACCAAGATCTTTCTCCAACCTATTTATTTTGCTCCTGGTTTACTGCTACTAAACCAAACAAGCCCCTATCTACCGAATCCAGTGTGACTCATGTCAATCCTATAACGAGCTTCCACGGCGGTAAATCTTCATGAAAGCAGATTGCCTCAACATTCTCCCATGAAGCAGCTGGTGGGTTTGAATCACTGACCTCATGGTTATTAGTCCTAGGCTCATTCTCACAGTGACCTGACATGCAACTGAAGTGTGGGCTTAATGGTCACTGGTGTGTGTGCTTGAGATCATTGGTGTGGCTACTGTTTCGTTTCATGTCAGACAGAGAGTTTCTCTCATGTTTGGCTTGTCATCTATTTTACCAAATATGATGGGCTGTTTCAGTGATTGATCTTTCCTAAAATAAGTTAGCTGAAGTCTCACCATCCTTGATTGTGAAAAACCGTTCTGGCTGTATTTCTAACTGGGATGTGTTGATTTCTCTGAATAGACAGTACAATAGTATGATAAAATGCCCCGTTCCTTATGGCTTATGTTTTTCATCCATGTGAATGAGGCTTTCCCAGAAGAATGTGCAACTAGACAAGATGAAAATTCAAGAAATTTTAAGAAATGTGAAAGAAGGAAGTAATTAACCCTATCTATCTTGTGATACTTTTATGAAGAGAAGTTGGAGAGATGAGTGGCAGGGTGGGGGCGGGGGAATAGAGGGGAAATAAACCAGGAAATTTTTTCTTATTGAGCTTTGATTCACTGGAGAGAAAAAGTACATAAGAATTTCAGTAAGAATCTAGAGTGAAGGGCTGAGCCCCGGTGGCGTAGTGGTTGTGCGCGGGACTGCAGCCCATTGGGACGGAGGTTCAATTCCAGCAGTGGGGCTGGGCCTCCTACTCCCACCGCTGGAGAGTAGTGATGCCCCCCCCCCAAAAAAAAAAGAATCTAGAGTGAAATATATCCTAATGAAGTTTGTCAAGTCAGAGGTCAGGAATAATAAGGGGCAAATATAATCAGGAATTAAAATTTTTCTTTTTTAAGTCTCAAGTTAGCATCATATTTCTCAGCTTTAGGAATGCAAACCAAGAAATCATAGGACAAAATTCATGAGATGACACTGAAGGAAAACTACTTTCAATGTGTACTTCTGCGCTCACATAGCTCTCGTTCATAAAATGAACATTATGAACCATACATGTGGGTACCACCCAAATAAACGAATTGATCTGGGTATAGTTGAAGGGATTGCACCCCCTCGGTGAGTATCCAGCAACTCTCCCTTAGTGCACCCAGTGGCATTACCTGGTCACAATGAATTTTTTTCATAAATGCAGTTTCCCTGGAACCTCAAATTTTGAGATGGCTGGTTTAAGAGAACAACATGCAGCTATGAAATTTTGTTTCCATCTCAGGAAAAATGCCTCTGAAATTCTTATAATGCTGAACACAACTTACAAGGGTAGCGCAAGGGGGAAAACTCAAATGTATGAGTGATTTTCTCATTTCAAAAAACAGATGAAATATTGAATGATGACAAACCTTGTTCTGGACGTCTGTCAACTTCCATCATGGATGAAACTGCATTTCGAGTTTGTTCCACTAGATCAGACTGTTCATCAACTTTTCTATTTAGAGGTTCTGAAAAGATAGCGTAAGAAAGAGTGTCAAAAAAAAAAAAGGCAGACAGGGGACTGGTTTTGCCACCATGACAATGCACCTACTCATACATCCATCTTAGCGCACCAGTTTTTGTCATTCACCTTATTCACCTGAACTGATCATGTGATTTCTTTTTGTGTCTGCAAATACAAAGGGACATGAAAGGACAGCGATTTGACAAGGTAGAAGAGGTAAAGAAAGAAACGAGGGAGGTGCTGTCAGCCATCCACACAGATGAGTTTGAAAAATGTTTCCCAAGAATGGATGCAATCGCAGATTTGACAGATGTATTAAGCATACTGGAGAGTACTTTGAAGGCGATAAGGTTGTTTTGTTAAAAAAAAAAAAACTTAAATACATAGCTTTGAAAAAAAGTGTTTTCTGGGGGGGGGGGTATACCCTTGTAAGTACAGTTTATCATTCACACGTCCTCTCTGAAAAAAAAAAAAAAGATGCATCTAAGAAAAAAATAGAGCCATCATTGGGTAAAGTATATAGAGTCACTTTGGGCCAGAACCAACTCAGTGGCACGTCACACCAACTACTTTAACAAGCAGTATTCTTTTCCAGGGACAGGTCTCTCCTGGTAACATGTACAAAGTTTGTGAAATGAAATCTCCCCATCCTTGCTTCTAAGGAGCATTCTGGCTACACGTCTTCCAAGATAGATTCCTTTGTCCTTTTGACAGCCCATACTTTCAGTGTTCTTTGCTAGCACCACAATTCAAATGTATTGATGAGTCTTTGGTCTCCCTTATTCAATGTCCAACTTTCACATGTGTGTGAGGCAATTGAAATTACCATGACTTGTGGGAGTGAAGACCCAAAGTCCATTTGTAGACTATTGGACATCCCCTCACAGAAGGGTCACAAGAAAGGGACGAATTAGCCAGCATGCACTATAGCACAGAGAAAACTCACAACATTCCTCAAGTCCTTTAATGCTTCCTTCTCCTGTCATGTCACGATCATGACCCTAGATCTACGTTACAAATCAGACCACACCCGAGTAGGTACATTGGTACAGGTAAGAGCTCTTGACACATGGAATCCAGGAATGATAGGCCTCAGGAATAGTAATGGGAGTAGCAATTCCATGAGGGTAGAGGGAAGGTGGGAGTGAGTGGGGGGAAACTGTCACAATGATTGAAGCATGCCCTTCATCTGAGGGGGACGAATAACAGAAATATGGTGAAGGGAAACAGCAGATTGTGTATGATATGAAAGTAATAATAAGATTAAGGGTTCATGAGGGTGGAAAGGTAAGGAAGAGAGGTTTAAAAAAAAAGAGGAGCTGATACCAAGGACTCAAGTATAAAGAAAATGTTTTAAGGATGAGGGCAACGTATGTACAAGTGTTCTTGATACAATTGAATGGCTTGCTTTAAGAGCGACAGTAGCCCACAGTGAAATGATGTTTTAAAAGAAAAGAAAATACCATGACCTGGATCAGGTGCACTCTAGCTCTCTGCTTTGGAACACCTTAAATAGGTCTTATACAGCAGATTTATCTGATGCAATGCATTGTGTGACCTCTTACTACTGCTTCCATGAGCATCGATTGTGTCCCTGAACGAGAAGAAATCCTTTCAACTTAATATAATGAAGTTGTCATGAAGAAGTGTAACCGTCCCACAGAGACAGCTAAAATGACTCACCTTTCTTCCAGAAATTCTACAGACAGAGGGTAAATGGCTAGTGATGGGGATATAATAGAAACATCTTTTTTGGACATGTTTTTGGGTTAGATTGTTAGCCTGTTAACCTTATTACCTCCTGCCACAGTCATTGAGGACACATGGTATTTTTCTTCTTTGCTTCATTCAGTACGACTTGGGTAAACTCTGGCTTTGGTGTTTCCATTGTATCATACCTGATTTTCCAGTCTGAATCTTTTTACTTTTAATTAATTGATTTTTTTAAGGGCATCACTGCCCTCAGGTGGTGGGAGTAGGAGGCCCAGCCTTTGCCCCTGTGGAGCTGGAATCGAACCTCCATCCCAGTGGGCCGCAGTCCCGCGCACAACCACTATGGCACCGGGGCTCAGCCCTCATTAATTGATTTTTAAGGCACTCAGAACAAAGTTCCTCTCCCCCTTCATGGCTGGTCAGTGGAAAGTGTGTTGTTACAAAGCAAATATGAAAGCAATACCTGGCATAGAGGGATCATTGCCAAATGAACTATGCTGATATATTCTGGTCAGCAGCAAACCATCTAGGCATTGATCTTCCTCACACAACCTATTGGAGTGGGAGGATTCTTTTTGTGTATGTGGGGGGGGGGGTGTATCACTACCTCTGGTGGTGGTGGGCGCTACCCAGTGCCGCTCCTGAGAGCCGCCGCTGGATTTGAACCGCCAAGCCCGCGGGCCGCAGTCCCGCACTCAACCACTTACGCCACCGGGGCTCAGCCCTAGTGGGAGGATTCTTTTGAGTTGCATTTAACTAGGGAACATTATCTTGTTGCCCAGCACAGATGAATTACAAATATTAGATTCGAAATATCTAGTCACTTCTTCCAGCTAAGTCACCATCTTAAATAAGAACCCATAAAAAGGACTGCTCTGTAATGATTGACACTAATAGAGGAAGACTAGTAAGGGACAGTAATGTTCCCTGGCCATTAATTTCTCCTTCACTCATTTTGCATTGTGTAAGAGAAGGGTTGCAGGTATCGTGCTCACTAAAGTCAAGGCCCACCTAATCCCATTGATTCTCTTCTAGCTACAAGTGGCCTACCTAGGGCTTCTGAGGTCATCAATATTTATGGCAGCAGGTAGCCTCAATCTTCTTCCATGCAGTCGTTAGTGGGTTTCAACTCCTGGGTTTAGAGCTTACCCTATAGGACACCACGGTACTTTTGGGGGACCAGGGAAGGGTGTCAATGAGTGAACCCCACTGGGTACGTTAGGTAGTAGAAACATGATCTCATGTCTGTAGGGAGTGGTTGCGCCTCCAATCCAGCCAATTTGTGCCCCTCAGAAATTGTGAAATTTCTGGAACTCTGATTATTTCAACAGAAGTTCAAAATTCATATACCTGATTTCTAAATGCCGGCAACAAGTTAGACATTGTAGTGAGATGCTCTTTTAAGGAAAATATTAATATGGTTAGCATTTTTTACCCGAACCCCCCTTATTAGCAGTCCCAACAGTCTTACTTTCCAAAAGGGTGATAGTTATTATTGAAGGAATTCATACAGATCCGTGAAGTGTCAAGTGCTCCCCTGTCTACCAACCACCCCAGACTGGCTGAGACTCTCCCTGAGCTGGACAGAAAAGGGAGTGGAGGCAGGGAATCATCGATTGAACATGAACTTGCTACAAAGTTCGTTACAAAGTACTTTCTACAGGAAATACAGGAGTGAGTAAGTCAGCAGGTTTCTGTCCTAATGGCAATAAAGAGGGCTCTGACATATGCTTAAAGTAGACCCATTTGAGAGAAAAAAAATGAGTGGTGGCATCTGGCTCCATGTGCATCAGCTTGAGTTTCCCTGGGTTTCTGTCTCCGGAAGAAGGTATCAGATGCTGTTAAAACAGCTGGTGAAGGATGGTTGAACACTGAAAATGCACTGTTAGAGCTATTCTGTCATCTGTAGCTGTACGTCTGCCTAGAAGGAGACAAAATTTAGGTGACCATCAACACGACGCTCTAGATCACACTAGGCTTGATTTGGGAGTCTGTACTCTAAGGTATGTGCATAAGAAGTTTTTATTTCTCATCCCCGGTTAGAATGCAGTGAACGCTATTTCGTTACTTCGATACTGTGGGAATATATACTACAGGAAGCTATGCCACTGAGAGTCTTCTCCCTATTCTCACTTCACAGGGGCCCAAATGCTGTAAGGGGCCCACTAGGGGAGGACGCTTTAAATAATTTCTTCTTCATCCTCATTGTCTACCTTCTCCCTCTCCCCTCCCCTCTGCTCCTTCTTCCCCCTTCTTCCCTCATTTTCTCCCTTCTTTTCCTTTCCCTGCCCTTCCTGATAAGACTCAATCCTAATGCTGGGATAGAGCAAGAAGAGTGACCTGGCATAGGGTGATGGGCCCAGTGAGGTGTAAAGGGGCAGGTGTCAGTACCTGAGCAGAGGGAAGAGGGAGTCCCCCCCCCCAGTTGGGGAAGAGGTCCAACATGGCACAGAGCACCCTGGCAGTATGGAAAGAATATCTCTGAAGGGCGTTGCTGATGGTATTGAGGAAAATGGCTTCCCTTCAAGGAAAAGATTAGATAAATCAGAATACCAGCAGGCCCCAGCAGACATACTGGCCACTGTTGGAGCTTTAAGTTACAAATATGAAAAGGGAGAACAACAGAATGGACCCTGCAGTGTAGGGCAGGCATGGAGGCTGAAGTTTGGACCCAGGTTTTATAAACCTATCCTAGTACTTCTGGTTTTCCTGAAGCAGAATCACCAGGCCTTTTTTCTGAGGTACTTCTGGGGTGGACTGGAATCTGCAAGCTTCTGCTCAGACGTAGTCCCTCACAACGTATCTCAGTGATGACAAACCTCCCTTGTGAACGTCTCGTTTTGCTTTGTCTTTGGCCATGGGGTTCTTAATAATATGTACGACAGGCAATGGTGCAGCTGGCTGATGGCGCCATCCTCAGATGTAATATTACCAACACCCCCCAACAAATAAAGACTGAATTTCTAGATCCAGTGCTGATAATAAAAGGCAACGATAATGGAAACTAAGAGAGACAGGTAGCGTTCTTATCCCACAGCCAATTTAATGACACATTGTTGCCATGTCAGGACTCTCTCTAACTGCTGAGTGCCTTCCTTGTTTGCACCACTCCGGGACTGGAAAACCTAGTGAAAATCCCACTGCCATCCCATCAGTGCTGACCCAATGCAGTCCCATGCAGGATGCCCCAGGCAGTCTGTCTTTATGGGAACAGGAAGCCTCGTCTTTCTCCTGGGGAGTAGCTGGTGGGTTTGGTTAACTGTCCCAACCTCCCCCAACAGTGACCCCTGACTTGGGGAGGACAGCTCCCTAGAGCAGTGCAAACACTGAAGTGTCAGCGACTCCCTGCAAAGGGGATAATTCAAACCTAGCAGAGGCCACTTGGAAGTAAGACCTGGAAGTCTTCCTCCAAAATGGACAATCTTGAGAACGCCCCAAAGCAACTGGAGGGCAAATAACAACAAAATGGGGATACAGGCCTGCCCGACTGAAGAGTCAAGAAGGTCCGTCACCAGAATCCCACTCGGACATTGGAGAGTTTCAACAGTACCCGACAGGCTAGTGCTGGGATTGAATTTCGTTGTTTAATGAACAAGACGTATAATGAATCAGAAGACAGTATGCAAAACAGATCTCAGACACATTTCAAACCTAAGTGAGGAAACTTTTCCTTTCACAGAAGCATCTCTCGAGGCAATTCTTTGTTTTAAAGTTTTCCATTAGTTTAACTTGCTTCCGTGCCGTGTGCGTAAAGAATACAGAAATAAATTCGATGTGGGACCGAAACTACACTGACCCTCCATTATTATCAATGGATTTTATATGCAAGCCTCGAACCTTCTACCATCCAATCGATTCTGACGTGACATTCTCAGTAGCATTGGGTCAACTCCAGCTCAGAGGTGGCCTGTGGGACGGAGCAGAACCGCTCTTATGGGTTTCTGAGACTGTAACTCTGTCTACTCTTGGGGGAGTAGGAGAGCTCATCTCTCTCTGCAGCGAGCAGCTGGTGGAGCTGCCCTGGTCGTTTGCAGCCCAACATGCCATCCACTGTGCCACCTGAGCTCCTGCCTGCACTGGAGGGAGTTACAAATTCATAAAGTAAATTTACAGCAGCAACAAACGAATGAAGCTTTGGGCTATCTTAATCAAGGGATGTTTGGGGGACATGTTACTTTAAATAGGGTCTCACTACTAAGAACTTTAGAACAAATACCCGCCACACCCTCCCCCCCCCCCCCGAAATAACAAAGTGAACAAAGTTCAAACAGAACTCAAACCATCAGTGGGGAAATAGGTATGCAGAGCGGGGGGGGGGGGGAGCAGGTGCTCTTTTCTCTGGGTTGATTTGATTTTTTGTTAAGTTCTGCACGGTGTCTGAGAACCATTTGTTTAGCCTCTCTGGGCCCCAGTCAATTTCAAAGTTGTTTTCTGATGGGGCAAGGGAGAAGGGAGAGGAACATAGAGAAACTGGGTGCAGAATCTGCTTCCGAAAAAGATTCCAGAACCACATTGTGTTTCCACACTCATTTCTCATGTGGCAGGCTTTAGTACACAGATGTTGATAAGCCCTTGAAAATCCTAAAACACAATTTTGTTTCCAAAATCTCACAAATTCAGCTTCGTTTTTTCCCATTCGGTAGGTAGGGGTGGACACACTTTGTTTAAATTTGTTTGAATCAAATATTCCTTTAAATGTAAGCAAGCGATGAAAGCTGCTGGATTTCAGCAGTATGACCCCAGCTGCTTGTTCCCCTGGAGGCCTGGCCCTCTCCTCAGCCACGTCATTTTCTATTTCCTGTCGGACCACAATCCCTTTCCTCTCGCTTAAGCAAGTCACTGCAGACAGGGCGTTCTACCAAGTAGCCAGCTTGAGATGCCAGCTTTTCTTTCTGAAATTATAAAAGTGCCTTCGTCCCTCCTTTATCACAAGTTAGACACACATGCAATCATTTATCATGAGACTGTGCAACCTGCCCCCTAACAGAAGCAGCCACCCCCGGAGTGCTTTCTAAGTACGACCATGACAGTGTCAGGGAGAAGCACCTTGGCCTGGTTTTCCCTGAAATGGATGACAATCCATTGGCCTTCACCTCAGCCACCCCTTCCATTCAGTTATTGAGCACCGAACTATCTTCCGGGCAATTGTGCTGAGGATTCCAATTCTAGAAGGGTCCGGCAGAGTCCCTACCTTTAAGGGGCTCCTATTTTTGAAGAGGCTGGAGAGGACGATGGCTAACAGAAGGATCGATGTGGTGTGGGGAGACTGTGGCCGGCGCATGCACTGAATGCTGGGAGAACCCCCGAAACTCTCCAGCCATGTCCCGGAGACTCGTAGGAGAGCTGCTCTATGAAGGGCCTTCAGAGTGGAGATGGGAAAATCGGAATTGAGAGATAATTGAACTTCTCCATGGATTTTTGGAAACCTCTCAACACCCAGAACGTCCAGGTAGTTGGCCAAGAGAGGTAACACGCCCTCTTCCTCTCTTCCCACAAGCGGAGTCACCACGTATGATGCAGATGAGAATACTGACGGCACGGTCTGTGTCTTGCCAAAAGGTACATGGTGGATGGGAGCTAGTTCTTTCCTGGTTTGGGCATCCTCTCAGAGCATGAGAGCCCCACAGTTCTCTCCTGTGCCCAGGAAAATGCCAAGGCACCACCGAGCTGAATGCCCGGAGCCCTCTGAAGCAGCAGACACCAGAGGGCACCACCGCACTGCACATTTAGTTAGCGGCCTGCTTTGCCCAGAGCTGCTGGGAAGTCTGTGTACCCCTGACAGATTCCCCCCTCCACTGTCCCCTGCTGTGGATGATCCCTTCCTCCTCTGCTGAGTGCACCTTCCCACCTAGGGAGGCCACACAGATCCTGAGAGTTCGGTTCCTGAAACCTTCCTTGGCTGCCTATCTATTTGCTAAGCTAAGTGTTGGAAAAGCAGACTAGGTCAGGCAGTCTCTATCCTCAAGCAACCTGTCGTCCAGGAAGATTAGCTAAACTATGACACCGATTCAGGGGACCAGTGTCAGACAGGCAGACTGCAATCCCTGGGAGTCGCTGCCGGACCTTGGCTGTGCCTTTTGCTGCTGAGGGTTAACAGAGCAACCTTGCGCTTCCCTGGATACCTGAGCAGGAGGGGAGGCTGTGCAAGCTCGGGGGTCTGGGAAGGGACACGACGAGACCCCCAGAGAGCCACAAAAGACCTAGGAGGATGGGAGGAAGTTTGGGAAGGACTGGAAATGTTGGCCATAGCCAGGGAAGAGTGCATTCGGTGTCAAAAACACCAATTCTTCCAGAGTCCTTTGTCAAGAAGGGAGCAAAGCAAAAAATACCTTCCTGTGCCTTTGTTATGTCTTCTGTGAAATGAGGATCATGCTCCATCTACTTTGTAGGGCTGCTACTGGGTTTAAATTATTGCATATTTGTTAGGAAATCATTGTATTGTGGGGGGGCTCCTACAACTCTCATCACAATCCCTTCATCCATGGGGGTTGAGCACACTTGCACATAAGTCACCATCATCATTTCCAAAATACACTCCTTGCACTTGAGCCCTTGGTATCAGCTTACTTTCCCTCCTCTCTCATCCTCCGTCCTTCAATGAACTCCTGATAATTTGTTGTTGTTTTTTTAATTCATGTCTTACACTGACCACTGTCTGCCTTTACCCACTTTTCTGTTGTCTGTCCCCCTGAGAGGGGGTTATGTGGGGATCATTGTAATCGCTTCCCCTTTTCTCCCCCTACCTTCCCCTGACCCTCCTGGTGCCCCTACCCTCATTATTGGTCCAGAGGGGTTTATCTGTCCTGGATTCCCTGCGTACCAGAGTACATACTGTGGTCTAACCAGGTTTTTAAGTTAGAATCGGGGTCATGATAATGAGGGAAGCATTAAAGAACTAGAGGAAAGTTGTTTGTTTCCTTGGTGTTGTACTGCACACTGACTGGCTCATCTCTTCCTTGTGACCCTTCTGTAAAGGATGTTCAATTGTCTACAGGGCTTTGGGTCCCACCCCACATTCACAGTGATGTATTTTTTTTTGTACTGGGTCTTTAATGCCCGATACCCGATCCCATTGACACCTCTTGATCACAAAATTATTGAATACTTTTACGACCCTTGGAGTCCCTCAATTCAACATCTCTCCCCAGAGCCCTGGCCCACCCAGCCAGTAAAGTACAGGGTTGCCCCGTTGGAAAGGAGGGCAGTAAAGTGCAGGGCTACTGCAGAGTCGTCCCTGGCCAGTAGGGCTAAGTGCCTGCCTGCTAATGGGGTAGAGGTTCTCTTGCACCCCCTCCCTCAGAGGCACCTGGCATGAAAGGACTGGCTGTTCTGCTTATGAGAAGAGCCCCTGAAGATGCTATAGAGAGCAGTGGTATGCTGGCACACACACAGGGCACCATGCATAGGATAACTTTTTTTTAAATAGCTTTTAAAAAGAGACTGGTTGCTGCTATTCAACCACTACTCCTGGCTCAATATCACAGATGGGGCCCTTGGGACTCTCTCACCTATTTTACCCTCCAGTGGGGGAACATTTTTGAACCACAAGCCATCTTCACCCTGGCCAAGAAATCTCTTTCATGTCTGGTAGTACACATTTACACAGCCACCCGTTCATCACAAAAGGATGCTTCCCTTCATGACAAATCCTAGTCTAAAAAGGCCAAAGTTCCTCCTGACTTTTTATGGGGACGAAAGATTTTCATTGGCTTTCTCAGCACATGGAAGAGCTGTGGTGGCATCTTTGGTCCACCACACTGAGTATGGGAGGACTGGCCACCATGGGCTCAGACTGTCTGGGGCAGAGAATGTTTCTGGAAGCTCTCCTCAGATTATGCACTACCATGGTGGCACACAAAGTCATCTAAAAATAGTAGCAAATAAGGACATATTAAGGTGATCCCTGGGCCTTCTCTGGAACCCCCTTGCCAGTGCTCAGGCCAAGAGATGGCAGATTTTCCTACATCTTTTGTGTAGTAAGCATGGAATCCAGCTTCCGTCTCCACAGAAAGCCCAGCTACGGTTAAGGAATAGTTTCATGATTCAAAATAGTTACATGATTCACAGCCAGCTACTATGCAGTCAGTCTGACTGATTGCTATACCACAGAGATCTTTGTTCCGAGGATTTTGGGCATCTGGTTTTTCACAAGCAGAACATCAAGGCACTTCTTGAGTGAAATGAACTTCTGCTCTTGAACCTAGCCTGTGACCTGTCCCCCAACCTAAGGACTTGATTTAAAATAACTCCTATTGCTTTGGGTTTCACATGGCTAAGAACTACCAAGAGCATCTAGTCTAGTTCCTTTTCTTATGTGACCCCTGTGAATATTAGCGGCACATGTTACATATAAGGAGCCTGTGGAGTGGAGACTGAGGCCAGAGGTCTCTGCAGGGAAGCTGGGGTGAGAACTAATATTTATTATCTTAGCAAACTGTTCTACTGCTTTGGTAGGTCGAGTGTAAGAAGAAACAGCAAATTAATTCACTGTAAAAAAAAAAGAGCACTACTTGGAGACCCAGGGTCTAAAGACCCCTTTTTGTCTTTGAGGTGATGTGTAGTCAGTTAGCTAGTGTAAGCAAGATTCTAACCAGCATACCCAGAGAAGAACTGAAACCTAAGTCAAATAGAGACGTTTGGGGAGGGGAGGAGGGGACTAGGTAACTGAGGAACATAGAGTCAGTGTATTCCCTGTGGAAACATAGTTTGATTCCATGTGACAGTCTTCAAGCAACAAACAAAGAGCTCCCAGGTCCCCCACCACATACTCCCCCCAAGGCCATCTCCAGCACTGCCTACCTAAATTAACCCTCTGATTCAAACCAGCGAGAAAGGCACTTGCTTTGTCGCTTTCAAGCACCTGTTCTCAAAGTGTGTCCTTAGAATACACTGGAACTGTGGTTGTGGTTGTTGTTTTAGGGGCCAGTGAATTGGTTCTAACCCAGAGCAACCCTGTGCACAGCAAAAGAAAACACCTGCACCTTCCTCAACACCTGTACCTTCCTCACAGTCGTTCATGTGTCCAAGACCATTGTTTGGGCCACTGCAATTAGACATGCAAATTTTTGGCCTCTCGCCCCAAACCCAGTGGGAGATGCCCATAGAGCTCTCCAGGCTATTCTCATCACCAGAGTTAGAGAATGCTGGCCTTACAGAGAGTGTGTGAATTGCCATTTCCTGTGCCACAATGTCCTTCTCTTGTTTATCTTTTTTTTTGAAATCAGATTGGATCCTACAATCTCCATAAAAGCTTTCTTGAGAATGATGACGGCAACGGATGTGCAAATGTGGCCTATATACAATTGATCTATGTATTGATCATGATGAGTTGGATTGACACCCAATAAAATTATTTTTAAAGTTAAAAAAAAAAAGCCTTTGGAAACAAATAGGTCAAGTTACAAGAGAAGGTGTCTCAGCATCCGGCAATACGCTAACATTCACCCTCCCTGCCTGGAGGTGAGGCTCAGGAGAATCACAGTTCCCCAGCCTTGTGTTTGTAAAACTGTTCTTTCCCAGCATGGGCGTGTAATGAGCACCTCGAGGCAAATGATGACCTTCAGGGGTGTCTCCCCTGGGACTCACAAAGCTTCCGCTCATTTTTGATGCTCCAAAACCAGCCCGGGGCCAACTCTCCAGTCCCTCGTGGGTTGATTACTGTGAGTCCATTTCTGCAGGCTCATGTGCCTTTGGGAACTTTGATCCGAACCCGTGTCCCTCTGCTTAGAGCCGAGGCGCCCCAGTTGAGAAATGATGTTTGGGGCTCACTTGTCTTGTCTCTCCTTTCTAGAATTATTTCCTCCTGAAACACGCAGACCTGCCTCACGGAGAAACTGAACTTACAGATAAAAATAGTACCCGGTAGGAGGCTGGTGTTTAAGAGAGAACATCTGTCCTGTGACGCTGTAACAACGCTGTTGTGAAAGCAGTAGAAAAGTTAATTAAAATTGTCACTTGCGTGGAGGTTCAAATTATGTTTCTGCTTCCTCTCCACAGACCACTCATGTATGCATTACAAAATATTTCATTGTGGTGTGAGACATCATTAATTTTATTTAAAGTGCCCTCATTTGTTCACTGACATGACAAAAACTGAGGAGAAAATTATGGGGGACTGTTTTACTCCAATAACATTGATATTTAACTGTAAATTTTTTATTGAGCCATCGGCTCATACAGGTGCATCTGTGAATAACATGCACACCCCATGCACACACATACATGACCACAGATACACACACTGTCATGCTTTTACCCACCCCATTCAGGAACAGACATATGCATACCACAGGCAAACCTCCCACACTCTGCCCTCTCCTTGCTTGCAGATAGTTTCACATATCTTTCCCCCTCTCTTCCCAGCATTGCTGAGGTTGATTGATTTCTTCTGTGCCATTTCTGCTGCATAAGGAGAGAGTTAGGTTTGGACTTGCCGTCAGGCCCGTTCTGATTCATCATGCATGATCCCATCACAACAGAAAAACACAACAGAACCCAGGTGGCCAGTCCAGTGCCATCTTCACAATTCTTATAGACTAGGCTTCAGTCCCATGTCAAAGCCCTTGTATCAATCCACCTTGTTGGTCTCCCTCCTTCTCTCTGAGCCTCTCCCTCACTAAGTATAATGTCCTTCTCCGGGGATCTGGCCCTCCTGCCAACTAGTCCCAAGGAAATGAGACATTTGCACCATGCTTGCTCCTCAGAATCATTCTGGCTATAAATCTCCCAACAGATTGTTAGTTCTTCAAGTGATGTGTGATTTATTTAATATTCTTGGCCAACCCCCTAATTCCAAGGCATGCTTTCTTCTTCAGTCTTCCAACGTTTTTGCACACATGTGCCTTACTATATACTTTTTAAACTTACTCATTTAACTTACAAAGGGTTAGTCGAGGCCTTCCATTTTCAAGTCAATGGTGAGAGATCAGTGGACCATGGCAAAGTGATCCTTACTCCCAATTGTTGTGGAGTTTATGTAGCTGAGGTTATCTGTGTTCACAAGTACAGGAACATAAAGAGAAAGCCGCAAGTGTAATAAATACCATAAGATAATGAGATCATTCAGAGACTTAGTTTTAGTAGAGGTTTCGGGATTATTTTTAGATTCATAGAGCATGGGGGGCAAGAAGAAGTTCGAAGGTGATTGGAGAGATGTGTTTTCAAACATGTGTTAGGCCATCGAGCACTTTCTTCCAAAGGAAAACACTCTGGGAGACCCAGTATGTAAGCGGCAGTTTCTCGAAGGTCTCCAGGGAGCTCACTTTGAAAAATCTCAGATCTAATCCTACCACCTCATTTTACAGATTCACAAAATATGTGACAAAAAGAGGCTAAACAGTAATTTTAAGGCCATGAAAATCAAGTGCCGATCAAAAAGATTCTACGTGTGGCAAGATACAACGTGTGTTTGCTGTATTTAAGTGGACATTTTTGGAGTACTTCTAAGCATGATGTCCCATACAGAATCTTGTCTCAGGGAGTTGGTCACCTAATTGGAAAGAAAAGAGACATGAAGGGAGCACAAGCTAAAAATGCAGGGCAGCAGTCCACTGCCTTCGAGGGTGATATTCCACTGCCAGCTGGGATAGTCAGGGAAGACTCTGGGAGGGACCGCTGAACTAAGCGCTGTAAGACAGGTATGATGGTGAGTCAGAAATGTCTGCTCACATTGGGAGAGGAGCGGTGTCTGTACATTCGCTTCTGCAAGTGAACTCGGTGGACTGTGCGTGTCCTAAAGCATCTGACAAAATATAGAGTCCGTTCTGAAGACCTCTGCATCCCCTCCTCCAGATGGCCTGGGGTGCGCAGGGATGAGAGTAAGTGTAAGGGCCACTCTACTACAGGTACCCTATTGACTAAGGGAGAGTTGAACTAGCAAGCCAAATGTTAATATGTTTGAAGGGTTTCTGTATTGTGGCATGGAGCTTCTAAACTTCTTTTTGAAGTGGTTTTCCCCTAAGTCTTTTCAACTGTCTCACCAAAGTGACACCAGAGAAACGAGTATTGATAAAGGTATGTTTGTTGTTGTTGTTATTTTAACTTTCAGTTTGAATTGGGCAAACATTTACAGGGCAAGTCAGTTGTCCAGTCAACAATTCACACACATTTTGCTTCAGGGCACTGGATGCAATCCCTACCATGTTATATCATTCCTCCCACTTCCTCCTTGAGCTGCCCATTCCCTCTTTCTTGCCTAACCCTTCCAATATTCTGAATTTTGTCCATAAGCAAATGCATCAATACGTATACTCAGTTCCTTGAAATAACAGCAACACAATGAAATTATAATAGCACATACACCTATTGCGGATTTACCAAGGGCACAGCATAGTCTAAACATTTTCTATGTGCTATCACTTCATCTTCAGAACAATTCATTGAGAGGAGGAGGAGTATCGCATTCCACAGATGAGAGAACTAAGCATTAGCTCCTTAAAGTCATTGGCCCCAACCTACTCAGATGGTAAATGATGTAGCTTAGAATGAACACTTAGGTGTCCTGCAACTGTATACTAAAGTGACAGGTGCACACGCGAGAGCAAGCAAAGGGTCACTGGACTCTGTGGGCAAACTACCTGGGTTTGATTTCTACATTATCACATATTAGCAATTTTACTAAAAATCCCTGGGCCTCAGTTTACTAATGTTTATGATGGGGGCATATAACCAGTTTCAAAACCAGTTACCAATTACTGTCGAGTTGATTCTAACCCATGACAACCTCCTGTGGGTTCGAGTAGAGAGGGACTCATGGCTCTTGCTTTTCATAAATAGATCACCAGGTTTTGCCTCTGAGGTATGAATGGGTCTATTTGAACAGCCCACCTTTCAATTAATCGGAGTGCATTTAGTATTTGTGCCACCCAGGGACCTACCTAATAAGGTCATTTTCGTGAATAAATGACTATAGAGATATAGCGATAAAGGTTAAAATGAGCCTGAGTCCTGGTGGCATAGTGGGCTAGGCATTGGGCTGCTAACTGCAAGGCCAACTGTTCAAACCCACTGATCCTAGGGGGAAAGGTGATGCCATCTTCTCCTGTAAAGAGCTAACACTCTTAGAGGCCGTGTAGACAGTAGCTGTGAGTCAGAACCTCCTGGAGGAGAGTGGGTGTGGGTTTTTGTTGTTTTGAACTTCATCACATGCTATACACATCCTACTTAGTACTGTTATTTCTCCAGAGAGTGCTCGGCTCCCCACAGTGACTGGCGCTTTTGCTCAGATGTTTCCAGAGTCCCTCTTAGGCAATGATCTTTATGGACTAGTCTCCGTACTTGTCAGTACACTTGACCATCAAGCTTGCATACGTTAGTTACGTAAACATGGGTTCTAAATGATCCCTTGCACCTCTTAAAAAGCACAGTTAACCATGCCTAGCCTCCACCACCAAAGGTTCTAATCAGGGCCACAAGAGATGTGCTCTGATAGAATGAGGAGAAACACAGAGCAGAACTTAAAAGTCCTAAGAACATACAAGATAAACAGACTTACTGGACTTATTGAGACGGTAGAACTCCCACAGACAAGTGCTCAGAAGTACTCGTCTAACTTTGAACTAAAATGAAGCCCTAAAGTCACCTAAATAACAAATTGACTGAAAAGAAAAAAAACCCAGAATAACTGTCACTTGAAATATACTGCACACCCTTAAAAAAATCACCTATATGGGGTTGAACCCTGGTGGCCTAGTGGTTGTGTGCGGGACTGTGGCCCATAGGGTTGACGGTTCAAATCCAGCAGCAGCTCTCCAGGAGCAAGGCTGGGCTTCCTACTCCCACCAGGGCCGTGATGCCACACACAAAAAAATCACCTATATAGACCAAAGAGTCACTTTAAAACAATAATAGCAATGTAAGAGGCAGGGAAATGGATTGATGAACAGGAAAATCCAGAAAGGAGATTCTGAGAATGCCCACGTGGTGGGAAGAATGAAGCCAAAGCCATCAAACAGCCTGTGCCGACATTGTTGAATAGAAATATGAACTGCCACATAAACCTTAACTGAAAACAAAATAAAATAGCATTCAAAACAAAAACACCAAACAGTGTGACCACAGCCACGCTCAAACATGAGGAGGTATCAGTGTGGCAACAATTCACAAGAAGGCTCCAGCCTCCCAGCTTACTTCACCAGCTCGGCAACTTACAGAGAACCGCAGCTTATCCGTCAGTTATCTGGCCAGGTTTGTCATCACAGCGTATGATTTGCTCCTTTCTATTTGATAGACACGGTCCGTTTTCCTCTGCGGGACACAGGCCGGCCTCATCTGATCGCACTTGCCTTCGTTTTACGTGGCAGATTTTGACTGTTTTACAATTGGAAGGTTCAAGGCAACCCTGCCGAGAGCAAGTCTCTGAATCCATTTTTCCATAAGCATGTTCACTTTGTGTGTCTGGGTCCCGCGTCGTGATTATACAGTACTTCAGCCGCTTTCACAATGCAGTTGTGCAATGAATAGACTGCAGTATTGAACAAGCATAGCTTCCATATGCACTAGGAAACCAAAGACAGCGTAACTCACTTTATTGCCATGGTCGAGAACTGAAGCTACAACATTTCCAAGGGGTGTCTCTACAGAATGGCTTCAAATAGGTTCCTAAGCACTCAGTCGGGTTGGAGAACTCAGATATAATTCTATAGTTAAAAGTCACATTAGAACTTAATTGTTTGGGTTGAAAACCGTTGTTAAAATTTTGAAACTACTGTGCAGGCAGCTTATGATACAAAAAACCTGGTGATCTGCTTCCATGAAGATGGTTGATATGGTCGTTGTACATTGGGTCAAGTGGATTCTCAGCCCATGTGATGTGTGGGTAGTGACCCAGTACAATAAGTTAAACTGTCCCATAGGGTTTTCTTGGCTGGAATGTTTACAACAACAGATCACTGGTCTTTCTCCCAGGGAATCCCAGGCTAAGTCAAAACTGCTCACTTCAATTTTTTTTAATCATTTTATTGGGGGCTCATACAACTTTTATCACAATCAATACATACATCCCTGGTATCTGTTGTATGCCAGACACATTTGTACATTTGTTGCCATCATCATCCTCAAAACATTTGCTTTCTACTTAAGCGCTTGATATTAGCTCATTTTCCCTTCCCTCTCTGCTCTGTCCTCCCTCCTAAACCCTTGATAGTTTATAAATTATTATTATGTTGTCATATCTTACACTGTCGGATGTCTCCCTGTTGTCCGTACCCCAGGAAGAAGGTTCCATGTAGATTCTTATAATCAGTTTCCCCTTTCTACCCCACTTTCCCTCCACTTTTTCATTAACCACCAAGAACTTAACCTTGGAGCCACCAAAACAGTCTAGGAGCTCTAGAGCACATTTCTTCTCAGCAGCACGAGAGGTCATTGTAAGCCAGATCGACTCAACGGGAATGGGTTTTGGGTACCAGGTGTCATGAGCGGCGTGATCAATAATTAGTTCATACTTTTAGATATTTTTCAATGCTCAGTTTATTTGCTGCAAACACACATCAAACAATCTAATCATTTTAACATTAACTAAGTGGCAAAGGATAAGAACAAAAATAGTCATAAGGGCCTGGTAGCAACACTCTTCACACATACTATTCTAGTATCTATTATCTAATCCCAATAAGCATTGCCTTCATCGGTGTACTCACCCCGAGAAAAGTTGGAGCGAGCAGAAATTGATGGCTCCTTGGTTCCGAGCCCCCTAAAACAGTCAGTTTCTTACCGGGTTTAAATAATTCTTGTAGCTGGTCCTTTGACATCATTTGGCACTTCTGCGGCATTTCACCAGTCCTCATCAAGATTCCCCACACTTTGGGGGGTGGCTCTTTTGAGCAATTGTTGGTTCTGGCTTCCGGTCAATTTTGGAGTCAGGACTGAGTGTCACTTTTTTATTTCTTCTTTTAAAAAATGGAGGGTCTTGTGTCACTTTCTATAATGTGGCTCAATCGTCTTGCAAGGTAGTTCAACGTCTTGCAAGGAAGTTCTATGATGCTCTCATAGATGATGCTTGCACCTCCAAGGCACACAGAGGCCCTGGATTTTACATGTTGGAAGGTGTCTCCTAGTTAAAACACTTCCTTTAGCCCTACGTGTCACTCACAACTTCCTGAGAAAGCATTGCAAGATGCCTGTAAAACATTCATGCTCCCCCCCGCCTCCTGCCCCATTCTTTGTGAGCTGGTAAAACTGCCTACGGGTTTCTGTAACCCCTGCTGCGGGTTACATCTACTAGTTAGATGGCTGCATGGGAAGGAAGAGTCCTTTCAAGTTCACATAAAGATTGGACTGAAGCACAACCGAACTGCTCTGGGGCATCCGGTGGAGGGGACGGCGGAGGGGACATCAGGTTTGATGTCAGCGATAACAAGGTCACAACAGTGGGACAGCAGCAACACCTGACTGCAGCGGGGAAGCAGAAATCCTGTCTTTGGAACAAATATTTTGATTATCTCCCGTAGTTAGGAGCTTGGCCAGCTCTCTGTTTATCCATACGATCATATCACCTCCCTGTATACACTGTATGTATCAGGGATGCATAATTCATGAGCAGACAAATGAAGAGATCTGGAATCAGTTCACAGCCGGAGCCATTGCCAATTATCTCCCTTTGCCAGAGCCTTCCTCGGCTCGCCCTCCCTGCAGCTGTGCTTCTCCACCATTCATCAATGCTTAAGCGATCTGTCGGGGGTGTGGCCGGACGGTTTGAATTTCCATTGTTTACCTACTATGCGTTTAGCTTCTGCTAGGAAATTATCTGTCACATAAACATCCTCTGAGAATATGGATGAGACAGATGAAGACAAGCTCTGTCTCCATGATTTTTTTTTTGTATTCTGATGACTTTTTTCCTTTTGCAGCTCTGTGTCCCTTTTAATTACTTCATTTTAATCTGCAATTGTCACATTTCTTCATCCAGTGGAGCAGGTGTAAATTACTGTTCCCAACACATACGGCTAGAAACCAAAGGGTCCAAGCTGAAGATTTTGGTTTATAAGCTTGTCACGCACCTCAGAGTTTTTCTGGCTGTCATTTGGATCATTACCTCTGGCCACCAGACCTTGAGTGATCCAAACGACCTTATTTCTGGGTGATGAACGTGCACGCTTCGATTTATTTTCCCTTTTAGGTACCACAAGAATTTGGAAGCCAGATTCTTTTGTTGGAGCCAGAATTTTATCTGTCTCTGAATAACATTTTTCGAAGGGCAAAGGTTGTTTTATTGGAATGATCTTTGTAGCCAAAGGTTTACAAAGGCCAATATAGTCTCCTGCATTCGGGGACCTCACAAATGTATATTTCACAGTTTGAACATTAGCTCTCTTCTGGCATAATCCAAGATAACTTAACAAGGGCTTAAGAAGTATTAGGACAGAGCCAAGAGCACCATCATAAATATTTATGTGTGTACACATATGTGTTAATATATGCATGTTCACATAAATATTGGAGCGTATACCTAAGAGCATATTTGCAGTGATACACAGAAAATCAAATATTTAATATGTGACCAAAGAAAGAAATTTGCCCTAGAATGTAAGAGTGGTTTCTAAATGTTCATGAAAAAAAAAAGAGAAAACATAATCTTGCAATTCTATTATTCCATGGCATTTTTCAAGTCCCTTGCAAACTTTTTCTATTTTTATGTTCAAGCGTACCTTATGTCCTAACCCAAGACTAAAACATAAGCATGTGATTTTCTCAGACTGACTTTTTCCCAACACCAGTTGCCTCCGTTGCATGCTGGTAATGCAACCTCTTACACTATGCAAATCCAGACTCTCCTTTGGTCATAACTTATTGCTTTGCTTTTATAATGACTAGTTTTACTAGGGTCTCTTATGGTTCTTATAACAATCCATGCATCAATTGTATCAAGCACATGTATACATATGTTGCCATCATTTTGAAAACATCTTCTTTCTACTTGAGCCCTTGGTCTCGGCTCCTCCTTATTCCCTCTCCCCACTCACCCACCCCTCAGCCCTCGTGAACCTTTGATTAATTATAAATTATTATTTTCATATCTTATACTATCTGTTGTCTCCTTTCACCAACATTTCTTTTGTTCATCTCCCCCCACCCCCCGTTAAGGATGGATATTATTTCTCAATCCTCCCAATCAGTTTCCCCTTTCTTCTCCCATCTTTCCCCTCATGGTATCACTGCTCCCGTTACTATTGCTGGGGGATTTATCTGACCTGGATCCCATGTGTTGAGAGCTCTTATCTCCACCGTGTACATGTTCTGGTCTAACCAGATTTGTAAGGTAAAACTGGTATCATGACAGTCGGAAGGAAGAAGCATTAAAGAACTAGAGGAATGTTGTGTGTTTTATTGTGCCATACTGCACCCTGGCTGACTCATGTCTTACTTTGACCCATCCTTTGAGGGGATGTCCAATTATCTACAGATGGGCATTAGGTCTCCATTCTGACACCCTTCATTCTCATCAGTATGATTGTTTGTATTGGGTTTTTTGATGCCTGATATCTGATCCTGTCTACACCTTTTGATCACATGGGCTGGTGTGCTTCTTCCTCGTGGACTTTGCTGCAACTTCAAGCCATTAAGGCCCCAGATGCTATATCTTTTAATAGCCAGGCACCATCGGCTTTTGGTTATGCACCCACTTTTGTCTTCAGTGTAGGGAAAGTGAGCACCACAGAATACTAGGTTAATAAAACAAGTGTTCTTATGTTGAGTGAAGACCTGAGTGGAGGCCCAATGTCCATCTGTTTCCTTAATAAACATATAAATATATGTACATAGGTATATATCCCTATCATATTTTAAAATGTTTATATATGTACATGTCTGTAGTTAGTCCTATATAAATATCTTTTGCCTCCCAGTTCATTTATATATTTCCTTTTACTTTCCTCCTGTCCCACTAGCATGCTGGACCTTTATTTGACTCTCAGTAATTCCTCTCAGCCACATTGCCCTTGACCAGGCATTCTATGCCCTCTTTGTCATCGGTTTTAGATCTCTTGTTGTTCCCTTGTCTCTGGGTTTGTTGACTGG
>PVJH01004316.1:0-39964 GCA_004026705.1 Nesogale talazaci
ATCCTAAAGGGCCACGCCTATGAGCAGGGTATTTAAGCCCCAAGCTAAGCTTATTCCGGGTCTTCCTTCGCTGACCTCCTGCACGAGAGGCAGCATCATTAAACTTTGCTGTAAACGCCATCAGAAGGGTCCTGGCCATTCATTGCGTCGTGTGTTGCGTGTTCCTGACCTGATCCGTCTCGGCGAGGGGCGCGCGACACAATCCCTCTTTCTGATTACCAAAGGTTTAGTTCACATTGGAGGAGATAGTCTTAGGTGTGAAGAAATGCCTATTTTCCCTACCATTCAGGGGAAAATGTGAATATTTTAATCATCTCCCCATCTCTCTATAAACCGTATGAAGAGGGGCCATCTTTAAAATGCTTCCATGACTGAGTTCATGAGAGTGATATGCTTCCATGGTGTCCTCCTCAACACCATAACAGAACTCTTTTCCCTTGTCAGTAAAAATTCTTCATAACTCCATGGTTTTACCATCAGTGACTCAACCACATCTAGATCAGTAGCTCCTAATGTTGCGCGATCATCAGTAACACCACAATGAGGACAAGGCCACGTCCATGGTCAGCCTTCTCCCAAAGCCCAGTGGTTTCCTTATGATGCGGTCCACAAGCAGGATTCCTGGGACTGGCCCCATGAAGCCCTTTCATGCGCATGCACCCCTGTGTGGCACGTGTATATGAATACCTGTCTCACGCACCACGTGACCACCATCATCACCACCTCTTTGGGATTGCTTCATTATGAACTATGGCATTTCCTTATATATTTTTCCAAAAGGGGATCTCTAAAGTGACCAGATGTCCCACTTTTTAACAATTGAACAACATCCCACTGCGTTTTAAAATTAAAATAAATATATAACAATACTATTATTGCATTCTATGAAAATTTTTGTTGCTCCATATAGACCAAATTTTTAATCAAGAACCCCACCCCCACCCCGTCAATAGTGTCCTGCTTAAAAGCTGGTCACTTTAATCTAAGCCAAACTCTCTGTCATCCAGTTGATTTCAACTCAGCACAGTGGAGAAGAGTAATTGGCTTTCATGTTTTGATAACCCAGCTTTATAGAAAAACAGCCAAGATGGTCTATTGAGTTCGCCATTGGTCAGCATTGAGCGTTTGTTTTTCAAGAAAGGCCATATTATGAAGACTGACCACAGCGGTGACTCTAACTTGCAGATGAGAGACGATACAGAAGTTGTGTCAGTCTCACTTTATGAGATACAAAAAAAGGGAAGCAAATGCCAGTCTTTAGTGGGTGGTTCCATGGAGCCTAGTTTGAATATGCATTCATGGATACATTAGTTTGTCCTAAGACATGATGCCATTCTTCGTGCTACAGACAGGAAAACTGAGATTCAGAGATCACACAAGCCGGAGCTGGGCTACCAGGACTGGAGTCTAAGTCTGCTTGTTTCTGATCTTGCTTTTCCCAACCCCCAGACTGCTGGTGTGGAAGCGACAGCACCATCCCTGACTCCCCCACCTCCTGGACTCTGCTGATTTCACTAATTTCAGAAGTGCACTTTTTTCCATAGGTGGGAAAACTCATTGAACAGCCATTTAAATCATCATCTACGACAGTGGCAGGGAATCACAAATAACCTTGCTCGTCTGTATGTACCACATTGCTAACAATGAATTCCAACCTCAAACATTCATGCTGCATGTGAATGGAAGGACACCTGAGTTAAGGGACACCACCATTCACAGAGAACCAAAGGCAAAAATACATCCCAGCTTTTAGGACTGCAGTGTTTGTTTATAAAATCCCTTGTTGCTATGACACAGACATGATTATTTACAACATACCAACACAATTAAAACATTGGCCCATGGGAAACAAGATATTAATTCCCTGAAATAATTTAGGACTTTGTATGTGATTTCATGCTTGTGATCTGAAGTTACATTCAGAAGATGGAAAACACTGATCATTATGTTGTGAAGAGGGACGTGTTGGTAATGGACTGAGCAGGACCCGCCTAATGAATGGTGTTTAAACCATTATTTTCAAATACTGGTTTCAAACAACAAAGATGTTGGTGATCTATTTCTCTCCTTTCTTAATAAAATGGGCTGTCACAGAAGCTGTATTCCTCCCAGTAATGCAGTAGACTGGAGCTGGGATGTAGGGCTGGTCGCACAATGTGGATTTCGATAGTAAATGCACTGCACTGTTTAGGTTTTATTTGTCTCTCCCTTGTGAATTCTGCCGGCCTGTCTTCTCCTCTGTCTTCAACAGCTCTACTGTGGATTACAAATGGAAATACATCATTCTGATAAAGAGCTGCAATCCTTAACATGCGCAAACTGAAAAACCAGTCTCACAGGCTGGGAGTTGATGGCAACTCTCGGACAGGGTGGATGGTCCCTGTGAGTCTCCAAGACTCTTTCTGTGATGGTAGAAACCCCCATCTTCACTCGAGGCACGTTGGCTTGCAGAACTCCTGATCTTACAGTTAGCAGCCCAAAGTCTCTAGGCCTCATTAACACATGGAGAAGCCCTCATGCCCTCCCTCCACCTGGCCATTCCAGGCCAGTCAGACACCCATCCTCCAATCGTGGTCATGGGATCATAGTGACCCTCACCCAGGATCTTAAAGACACCCTCCTTTCTACCACAGTGCCTTTGCATTTTCTGCTTCCACTCTCCCGAGTGGTCTTGCTAACGTAACTCGCAAAGTATTCACAAAGTCTCGGTGTCCTTCTCAGCTCAGTTGTGGAAATTGTCCCTGGTTCCTCAGATTGGCCCAGGCTCCCCATTATAAACCTCCATACCACCCTAGACCTTAGGTACTGATTACCAGTTGTACTTTCACATTTATTTTTAGGAGAACCTGTTTTTTCCACCCAGCTGGTTAGTTCCAATGACAACAGAGGCAGGGTCTACACCAGCTCCTCCCTGACTCCTAGGGGTCTAACACAGGGATTACCCATCATACTTGGAGAGTAAAAGGAATAGAGAAATGCTTGCCAATTTAATACCCAGGGAAACTTTCTTGCAAGAAAAGCAGCATAATTTCCCCTTGACATACTCAAGGGAGTTCCAAGGGCTGGACTTTGGCACAAAGAGCATGGAAAGCATCACGGATGGTCTAAGAGAAGACGTGTTGGCAAACACTCTTGAAAGTCTAAACATGCGCTGACCATATAAACGCACTGCCATTTCTATGTGGGGTGACTAGTAATTAATATGCTGGTCAAACGAGAGCACATACAATAAAGAAGATAGTAAAATCCACTGCCCTGGAATCGACGCTGACTCAGGCGACGCTGAGAGGCAGGAGAACTGCACCTGTGGAACTGCGCACGGAGCAGAAAGCCCCGTCACCTTTCTGCAGAGCGGGTCTGGTGTGTTCACACTGTCACCCTGCAGACTGAAGCCCAATGTGCAACCACCGGCCACCAAGGCTCCTTCCTCAGAAAAGGTAGTGATGAGTGGTATCTAAATGGTCTTGAACCCTGCACTGTTTGGAGAGAGAGGTCCAGGTATTGATTAAGATTAGGGTGTCTTAATTCTACATGTTTAAGCAGTCAGAGGAAATACACACAGGTAGACATCAAAAAATCAATTTGACATGAAAAATGCTAGAGTAAGAACTTCAAAACCAATCCAAAAGATAGGGCGAATCAACAAAAGAAATAAAAATAAGGTGTATAGGAAGCTCAAATGCACCAGTGGGTGCCATCAACTGAGTAACTGAGTAAAGTCATCAGTTAAATGACAAAGACTTCAAATAAAATGCAATAACGCGACTCTGGCTGTCTGACAGAAACACTCGGCACAAAAGACAGAGAAAAGACAAATACAAACAGGGAGACCTCAGCAGCCACATGAGTGCCAAACCCAATCAACGCTGCAATGTAAGACATCGTCAGCAGCAGATGTCAGGGGCAAGGGAACCAATTGCAATAATCAGTGTCTGCCTCCCCCACTAAGGAGACAAACAACAGAAATGTGGGTTAAGGGAGACAGCAGACGGTGTAAGATATGAAAATAATCTATAACTTATCAAGGGCTCACACAGGTAGGAGGGGAAAAAGAGGAGCTGATGTCAAGGGCTCAAGTAGAAAGAAAATGTTTTGAAAATGACGATGGCAACATGATGTACAAATGTGCTTGATACAATTGATGGGTGGGTTGTTATAAGAGCTTTAAGAGCCCCCAGTAAAATGATTTATTAGAAAAAGACCAGGTCTATCTAGATAAGATAGGCTGAACAGTCTGGAGGAGAAAACAACAGGACTGATGGTTCTGGGGGCACATGGGAGGGGGGAGGTGGAGGGAAGGAGTTGGTCTTGGACTAACTTGGTCAGGAGTTGGTCAGGGACTAGGGAACAAGTGATCCAAAATCAGTGGCAAGGAGGGTATGAGAGGCCTGGTAGGGATTGATCAAGGGCAATGTGAATGAGTGCAATTACTGCAACCCAAATGAAGGCTGAGCAGGATAGTGAGACAAGAAGAAAGTAAAAGGAAATAGAGGAAAGAAATAGGAGGCAAAGGGCATTTATAGAGGTCTAAATACAGCAAGTACATAGGTAAATATATTTATATGTGATGATGGGGAAATAGATCTATGTGCATATATTTATAGGGTTAGTATTAAGGCAGCAGATGGACATTGGGCCTCCAATCAAGTACTTCAAAGCAAGAACATTTTGTTCTTTTAAATTGCTTTCCACGATGCTCACCTTCCGCACACCATTTTTGAAGACAAATGTGTGCATAAGCAAAAGCAGTGAAGAAAGTTTATGGTGCCAAGCTATCAAAAGATATAGCATCTGGGGTCTTAAAGGCTTGACAGTAAACAAGGGACCATCTAGCTCAGAAGCAATAAAGCCCACATGGAAGAAGCACACCAGTCTGTGTGACCACAAGGGGTCAAAAGGGTCAGGTACAGGCATCAAGGAACTAAAAATTACATCATTGTAAATGTACAAATTGAGGACCCAAAGCCCATCTGTAGGTAATGGGACATCTCCTTACAGAGGATTGTGGGGAGGAGACCAGCCAGTCAGGGTGCAGTGTAGCAATGATGAAACATACAATTTTCCTCTAGTTCTTCAGTGCTTCCTTCCCCCCAACTATCAGGATCCCAATTCTACCTTAGAAATCTGGCTGGACCAGAGGGTGTACACTGGTACAACTAGGAACTGGAAACATGGGGTCCCCAGAACAGATGATCCTTTCAGGACCAGTGGTGAAAGCGGGAGGGTGGAGGGGAGGTGGAGTAGAGAGGGGGAACCGATTACAAGCATCTACATATAACCTCTTCCCTGGGGTACAGACAACAAGCAAGTGGGTGAAAGGAGATGTCAGACAGTGTATGATATAACAAAATAATAATAATAATTTATAAGTTATCAAGGGTTCATGAGGGAGGGGAGACCGGGGAGAAAGGGGAAATATGAGGAGCTAATACCAAGGGCTTATGTAGAAAGCAAATGTTTTGAATTATCAGGGCAACAAATTTACAAAAGGGCTTTACATACAATGGATGGATGTATGGATTGTGATGAGTTGTATGATACACCAATAAAATTTTTTAAAAACGACCAAACAACAAGAGCATATATAAATTATATGTATAATGCATATATAAGCATTTATACAATAAAGACCAACACTTTTTTCCAGATAGAAGATATCAAGTGAACAGATGAATGAGATGCAATCAATTTATCTGCAGATTCAAGCCATGGGCAAAATTTGCTCAGAAAAAGGGGGTCAGCTCTGTCCAAAAGGTAGAGACCAGAAGGCATTCCTAATGCATATGGCTTGCTTTGGGGGGTCCATACTCATCCTTAATCACCTTCACAAGGTACCAATGGCTTTGGCTCCCTGCTTTGGTGGTCATCCAGGAAGCCCGACGTCTGGCTGTCGGGCACACACCTCGAAGACTCGGTGCTGCTTCTCCAAATGTCAGCCAGCGCAGCAGCTCTTTCCTCCCAGGGTCAGAAACCCAAAGGGACCCAAATGCAGTGTGTCAGGTAAGCATCTATGGGTTCTCTCTCTGCCCTGATTTGTCCCGAGTCTGACTTCAGTCCTCTCTTCATTGATTCCATCATGTCATTCGGCTTTCCTCCCTCTCTCTCCTCCTCTCCCTCCCTCCTCGACTGGCTCCCTTCCTACTTTTCTTTCTCGGCACTTTCTGGGCGCTAAGCACTGCAGAGGGGTGTGTATGGCAGTGTGCTGCTACATTTAACAAGGTCAGTATGTCTGCACCATCAGCTGCTCCCGGGATCAAGACCAGGCTCCTGGCTCTGCAGAGCATTACAAGGAGCTGGAGGCATAAGTGCAGAGCTGCAATCTGAAAGGTCATCAGTTGGAAGCCACCAGCACCTCTGGCAGGGAGAACGGTGGCGATTTCTCTGGTCCCAGAAACTCACAATGACAGTCCTACTCTGTGCAGGGCACTCCCAGCCGGACTTTCAGGGGCCGGCTTAGAGGGTCCACATCGTAACCCGGGGATCCAGGGCAGGAGAGCGGGCGGCCAGGGAGCTTGGTGGGCGATCCCTGGGGCTGGCAGCTGAAAAGGAAGCTAACTAATGGGGAAGTTACTAAGGGGCTTTTCTCTCAGTGTTCAAGGGGAGTAGTTACAGATGCATCACTAAAATGCGTCAGCCTATTGTAAAAGTTTTACAGGAGAACATGGTGATTCTAAAATTTTACATTGATTCTGCCACTTCAGATAATTACAGCTGAGCTGTCATTCAGGCACTCTCAGGGCACAGACAAGGGTACGGCATCCCTGTTCTTTTCCGTCATGGAATCAACAATCCAGGCTGTGGGCAAAACGGGGGTGGGCATCAATCAAGTCAAAGGTGCCTGTAAAGGGCACACATCCACTTTTACCACACTGCAAAATCAACAATTCAGTGTTCATAACAAGAAAAGCTCCTTGCCGCTCTCCTCAAGTCACTGGGGCTCAGAACATGAAGGTGATGCGCCCACTACTCCACACATCCCGGGACCCACGTCAGTTTTCACCAGGCGCCTCTCAACTTGTCCATCCGGGACTCGGAATTTAGTAGGGGGCGGGGAAGGGGGAGCACACGCACACTCTTGTGACTCCGCCTTCCTCCCGCGGTAGGCGTGCTGATTGGACCACGGCTAACTACCCCTCAGACGGTCTCCCAAGCAGAGGGAACTCGGGGAGTTTGGACCCGAAGGAGAGATGGAAACAGAAGACCAATCCCCAGAACAATTGAGTCTGAGGAGGTGAGAGGGCCCAGAACCTGGACTTTGCAAACATCCCCGACTCTGGACTTGTCACCTCGCAGTCAGTGTGACTCACCACGCCCCTGCGTGTCTCCCAGACAGTGACCATTGGCGGGAATGGAAAGCGAGTGGCCGAGCTGCTGCCAGTCTCCAGCCTCTGACCATGCTGATCGCAACCCAACGCATACACACACTTGAATTCCTGCCACGGCGCCCCCAGCCACCCTGGTGGTGGCCGGGCCTGGACTGCAAGTCTCCATGGTTTCCATCCCGTCCTCAGGTGTGCACTGGGGGCAGGACCATCCGGGGAGCAGCCCCAACACAACCTGGACTGCGGGGCCCAGGACACGTATGGGGGCGTGTCCTTCCCACCGGCCTGGTTCCCTGCCTTGCCCAGAGAGAGCCTCTCCCGGCGTTCAGATGTTCTGCATTCAAGAACTAGACGGCAGGTCAGAAAACTGCAGACTCTAAGCTCAGGACATGGCTTCCTGTGAGGCCTGCTTAGGATGTCTTTCAGCCCACTCCACTGCAAGGAGTGAAGAAAAGGGGTAGGGTGGGGAATCAAATGCACAGGTGTACAGTCAATGCCCACTCACTGTGACCCTATAAGACCCTGGAGCCCCTACAGGGCAGGGCCCTATGGTTTCTGAGAGAGGTACTATCACTGGGAGCAGGACACCTTTCTCCCTGGGAGCACAGGTGGTTTACAGAAGGTGTCCTGGGCCCCAGGACTCCCCGCAGGCAGGCTGGCAGGCCCAAGGCCAGATCCATCAGATTGGTCATTCCCAGAGGAGGGAACACTTTATGGCCCCGCTGCTACTTGCGATCCTGTGACTGTTATGTTCAGTTCTGGTGCCACCAGAGTTCATTGAAATAGAGACAGCCAGTCGTGCGAACAACCCGCATGGAGCAGTGCGGGTCTGGACACCGTACGGAATGATTCCAGGAGGCCAGAAACACAGATCTTCACCCGGTGGGTTAGGAACCTGATACTCAAAGGGGTGGGGGTTAGGAGGACTGACGTGCTGGAGCTCCCCAGTGGGATGGGGTGCGATCCACATGCACATCCAACCCGTCAGGCAGTCCTGGCTGACAGGCACTGGCCCATGTGCGCAGGACGCCGACCGAGGATGGCTTCCCACCCCGTGGCCTTCACCAGCTCTGTTTTAGTTACACAGCCCAAACAGAAAGCACAGCCACGAAGAAGCAGTGCGCACACTATCAATTCCGCTAACCAACTAGACGGGCTGGCCAGAGGCCTGGCCCTCCCCGCCCGCAGCCCACTGCCCTGGCTCGGCAGACATGGGCCTTGTGGTTGAGTGTGTTTTATAGCATGCCGAAAACTCCAAGATAGCTCAGCGTCCAGGAACAAAAGTGATTGTGGGGTGAAGAGGGAAGGAGGCCAAGAGGTTGTCTCTCTGGCCTCTGAGCATGGACACCGGTCTAAGAGGCTGCACCCGGGTCTGTAAAAGGCTGCGGAGAGGCCCCAAGGCTCTGGAAAGTGCCCCCAGCTGCCGCCTCTGTTCACTGTGCCCGGGGAAGGCCGCGTCTCTAACAGTTACGGTCAGCCATTTAAATCACATTACACTGTAAGTGGATATACAAATTGTCAGCCCTAATGAAATTTAGGAGGAAGCAGGGGGAGAGGTGAAAATACTTAGAACTGGTTTCTTGGGTTTCAAGACCTAAATTCAAGCGGTTTGAAGTGCTTGTTGAAAACGTGCTCAGAGCATGGAGTTTCTGCTGGCGTGAGGAAGCTCCCCGGGAATTTGCCGTGAGTCTTATCCCTTGGATCACGCTGAAATCATGGGTGAGTGGGCTTGCATCTAGTCCAGCAGTTCTCAATCTGTGGGTTGCGACCTCTCTGGCAGTCAAGCGACCCTTTCACAGGGATCGCCTGATTCTTAACAGTAGCAAGATTACAGTGATGAAGTAGCAACGAAAATGATGCTATGGTTGGGAGATCACCACCACATGAAGAACTGGCATGAGGAAGGTTAAGAACCACCAATCTAGAAGCTGCACACTTCCATGCAGGGGAAGGTCACACTCTTCCCTGCACCCACAAAAAGCCGGCCACACGGAGGCCTTGGGAGACAAGGAATGGGAGAATACAGACACAGGCTGTTGAGTCATGGATGTCAGAAGGGGCCCAGGACAGGGAAGTCAGCGAGATGAACCCCTCCACGGAGGTTGCCTGCCAGAGTTAGGACAATTTAGGCTGTCTTCACGGTGCCCTTCTCGGCAACTGCCAGGCATCGGTGCCCAGTGACTACTCCAGGCCACAGTCTGCTGGGGGTGGGGGTAGGGGGTGGGGAGAGGTCCCAAAGCTAGACGTGCTCATGAGAATCGACAGTGTCCTCCACTTCCCCTGGAGTGGCCAATGGATTCGAACGGATGACCTTGCAGTGAACTGTCCAATGTGCTGACCTGACAGTTCCATGAGGGCTCCTTTCCTCTGTGTGTGTGTGTGTGTGTGTGTGTCTGCCACAGAGTCCATGCTGGCTCAGAGCGGTCTGTAGGTCAGGATAGGGTAGAATTGTTCTGCGGGTTTCTGAGACGGTAACTCTTATGGGAGGAGAAGGGCCAGTCCTTCTCCCAAGAAGCTGCTGTGGTTTCAAATGCTGACCTGGTAGATTGCAGCTCCACGAGCAACCACCATGTGGCCAGGTCTCCTCTTTAAAGTAGAAGAAGGCCTCCTCCTCCCTGTTGCTCCGTAATTTGGGGGGAAATGCTAATTCTTCAGGTGCCTCTATTCCTTACCTTTTGCCAGATACTGAGAGATCAAGAAAAAGAATATGACTCAAAATCACCGATCACAACAGAAAACCAACGAAGTGCGCCTAAATGTTTGATAAACGGGCACAAGCCTGTGCGGCGAGGTACACAAGGCTCCAAACTTCCCTTCTGTGCATGAGGAAACCCAGGAAGCTCGAGGCTCACCCAAGGGGCACACTGCCAGGAATGGGCCTGAGGCACGGATGTGCCCTGGAGCTAAGGAGCCTGAGCCTTGGGCTGCTTGCAGACAGTTCTCTTCTAAGACAAAGTCGTTTCCCAGGAAGGGGAGGACTTGGCTTGCCTGGGCTGAGATCAAGCCCATCACTCTGACTCCCCACCCCCTGCTTCCCTGTCTGAACCGCATCAAGAACCTTCCGGGGCCGCCTCCCAGTGCCTTGAAGGGAGAAGCCTACAATTTTCTGCATCGGGGAGGCGCATGAATCATCCCAGTGCTGAGGAAGACATGCTGCCAGATTCCTCCCAGGTCTGTACTCCTCTCCACCACCTTCACCATCTCTGCTGTCCTGGCTTTGGCCTGAGAGCATCCTGGGTGCCTGGACCTTGACGCTCCTGGTTCGAAACCACCACCACCACCCAGCACACTGTCGTATCCTCAGCAGCACTTCTGAGGACAGCGAGCAAGCGGTTGGGAAACCAGCCAGAGCACACACACAATGACTGGCACAGCTGGGAGTGGGGGCTGCTGAATTCAGAGCCTTTGCCCCTCTCTCTGCATTGGACTTAGGGTGCCTCAGAGGGGCTGTCCATATGGGCAACTTTAAAAAACAGCCATGCTTTTTCTCACGGTGCTGCAGGCTTGACTGCCCATGTCAGAGTGTTGGCTGTGACCCCCTCCTTGTTGGTAGTGCAGGCATGCTGGGGTCCTTTAGCTGGTAGAACATACACACACAGCATTATCTTCTGCTCCGTGTGCATGCACGTGTGTGTGTGTGCATGCGCACACATGTGTGTGCCTCTGTGTCTATTCTTTATGTCACCCAGGAGGGATCAAGTTCAGGACACTGCACAGGTAACAGAGAAAACTGCCCCAAAGAGGACCACGGTCGCAGGTACACGGGTTAAAATTCTGACACCTATTTTTTTCAATCCATGATACTATGGGTCTGAGCATCTGCCTGGGGTCTGGGGCTTCTCGCTGTGGGGAGCAGGTGTGCAGAGCGTGTCATTCTGGAGTGCACAGCAGAATTTACCTTGAGTGAGGCATGCAGTAGAGGTGGCAGGCAGGCAGCCAGGGCTTTCTCTAACGGGACACTCGGCTGCCCCAAAACTGGACAGCAAAGCCAGGGGTGCAGGGGTTTGAGCCAAGGCAGCAGAGCATCAGAGGGTCTCCAGATCCCACATCCACAACCGAGGGTCTATCCAGTAACTCGGGAATGGAGGAGGCAAAGCGCCCTCCCCGGTCAGCCCCAGACCAATTCTGAATATGCCCCACACCCCATAGCCGAATGTCCTTCCACAGCGCCTCATCCCCTGCAGAAGAAGTCAGCCCTCTGATCATGGTGCACTGCCCTCCTCTCTCTTCAACAGTCCAGCAAACTCCCTTCCCAGGGCTCAGGACAAAGAATGCCAACCACCCCTCGGCAGAAGGAGGAGGGTCCCTCTCCCGTGACGAGTTACAGGCTTGGAAACCCACAGGGTAAGTGTACAGCAGAAGGGACTCATTGGAGTGCGGTTTCCCTCACCTCCGGACCCATGCATGACCCAATCCCTGGATCCTCGATGCTCCGCCCTTCCCTCTCCCAGTGCCTGTGGATGGCCCCAATCTGTCCTTAAAGGTTAAGCTGAAACTTCACTCTCTCTATAAGAGTTCCTAATTCCCAACATCTGCGGTTGGGGCATCTCCTGGACGCCACTCAAGCATCCTGCCCATCAGGCCTCCTTTCCTCATCAGTTCCGGTTCCCAGAGTGTGAGCTCTGGGTGGCAGGAAGGGAGTTTGTTCGGCTCTCCCTGTCACCCTATCACCTAGTTCATCGGAAGCTGACACACTGAATAAATACTGAATTAGGGATAACTTAATGATCAAGTTAGATGTTCTCTTAGGGAGGGGAGGAAAAGCAAACAAACAGATAACAGAAACAAAAAGAAATTCAGAGACTCCAAGTGGAGAAGAGATTGGTCACCCAATCACACCGGGGATTCTGATAGACTCAGGAAAAGGCCCCACCTTGGCTACATGAGGCCTGTTTTCTGGGAACTCCCGCAGCCAAAGGAGGGTGGAGTCCTCTGTAATGACTGTGGATGCGCCAGGGCATGCCTGGACTTCCCAGGAGATGGACTTTCCAGGTGAGAGCACATGCAGCTTGGGGTCTGCCACCTTCAGGTAGGGAGCAGGGCCTGCTCAGTCTAAGGATTTTCTGCTCAGGGACCCCCCACCCATTATGTTCTGGGGTTCTGAGACAGGCCTGAGCTTTGACCACAGCAGCATGCCAGGTAGACGGCAGTTCCAAGAGAACAGCTCTCCCGTATGTCTGTTGTGCAATGCAATGGAGTTTCGCACTTCGGGACAGGCTGTCTAAGGAGGACGTTTCTGGCCAGTGTAGGCTTTCCCCCATGTAGCAAAGGCAAAGAACCAGGCTTCTTCCTTGCTGTGGTTCCCTCCACCCTAAGAACTAGAGGCAGTACGGTGTCATATTCATTTCTTAAAAGCTCAGACAATGTCCACTGTCCTGGCCACACCTGGAGGGAGGCAGCAGCCTTGGGCTAAGGGTCCATCTGCCAGCGTCGGCTCTCAAAGGAGAAAGGAGGAATATGAACTCCGGGCAAATGGGCATGCGCATCAGACGCACTATGCAGGTGTCTATGTCCTCGTCCATACAGTGAGGGTCGGGGTTCCAGTGCTCGTCTCCAAATAGCGGGCTGTGTCAAGAAGACGCATGCGTGGATGGTGAGCAGGGTGCATGTGCACAGAGACAGCAACAGGCAGGAGTGCTCCTGATATGAAAACACTGTTCCCTGAGCGATCCACAGATGTATGACTGACTCCATCAGATCAAAAGCAAACATCCAGCATACTTGCCGCACGTTCCCTTCCACACGCAAACCTGGGCACCGTGTCAGTGATGCTACTGCAGGCAGCGTTCCCAAGACTCTGGTGAACCTTTTATAGGAGCCGCAGCCTCACCCCTCTCCCAGTGAGTCGCTGCTGGGTTCGAACTGCCCACCTTGCACATAGCAGGGCGATGCTGGCCAGACACCACCACCGCGGCTCCTGCCTGCCCACACCATCTTGTCATCCCCGACTCCACTCAGAGCAGAAGGTGACGCCGGATGTTCATGAGCATCTCCACTGCTTCCTCTCCCTCCTTCCGGATCTCCTGCTCTCTCCCCCTTTCCCATTGTACTCTCTCACGGTGGCTCCTGGTGCCCCCTTTATGGTCCAGGCAGGAGCCAGTGTTCCCAGGTTACATGGTGGGGATGGGTGGGGGTGGGGCATTCTTTCCTACCCACCACTCAGGCTTGCAAAGTGGCTTCACTTTCCTCTGGGTCAACCTTCCTTTAGCAGAGGAACACCACCAGCCCAGTAGACATGTCCCCACGTGGCAGTGTATCCCCTGCCTGGCCATGGCTCACTCTTGATTCACGGGAAAACACATCTGCCAGCACTTCTTGTCTGTGCAGAGCACGGTGAGAACCTGCTGTCATTGACTTGCATTCTCCAGGACCCTGCTGGACAGAGCAGGATGCCTGCGAAGGCGGCTAATGCTATAATCTGCACGCCTGCGCCAACCGGGCCCTGCCAGAGGACGGCAGCAGGCACACCAGAAGCAGAAGTCAGAACATTTGACAAACTCTCCTTAAACAGCAGCTGTCTCTCGAGCACTGCCAATAGGCGCATAAAAATCATTCCCATCTCATCAATTGTCCCTTTCCAAACGTGTTTGGCTCCCGCAGGTACCTCCTGGCTCCACGGGCAGTGAAATGCTCTCGAAACTGCAGCCCACTGGCGATTATCTGAGCATGGGCACGTGTGCATTTGGCCCCCAGCAGCGGGCTGTCACGGAAAATGTATCTAATTGTGTGTCTTTGCTTTCAATACTGATCCCAACTCTTTGTAAGTTGTTCCTGTCTTTGGGCCTTGAAGACCTTTTACACAAGCTGCATCCATGTGATTTAGGTATTGCAACCCTGCTGATATATCTGGGGGACCCTGCTGGTGTGGTGGGTTGCAGGCTTAGTTGTTCAAGCCTACCGGCCACTCCTCAGGAGGAAGAGCAGGCTTTCTGCTCCCACAGAAACGTTCCTGCCTAGAAGGCGCTCGGTGCTGGTTCTGCTCTGTGCAGGGACCTCTGGGAGCCAGAATTAGCTCCTTGCAGATCTCATGGTGCAAAACGGAGGGCCAGGCTATTGACCCACAGCATGGCAGCTCCTCCTCCCCCAGGGGTGCCAGGGAAGAAGCCTGGTCATACGTTTCCATGACAGCACTCAGCTCCACCTGCAGCTCAGGGTCTCAACGGCAAGGGATGTAGGTCTGAGGTTTTTCCATGGATGACTGGTTACATTTATGTCACATAAGTGTCACAACCATGCTGAGTGGCTTCAGGAGCCCTGGTCCTGGTGGTTACAGTGCTCAAAGCTGATCTGAAAGCGAACCTGCCAGCCGCACCTAGGGAACGTGTGGCCATCTGTCTGTCCATCCGCTTCCATGATGATGCAGCCTTGGGAGGCCCACAGGGCATTTCTCCACCCCACAGGGGTGCTGGGAGCACATGGCCCAAGGGCACTGGGGTTTAGTTGTGGGTTGGTTGTGTTTCCAGCAAAGACCCGGGAAACAGGGGGTCCAGGAACCTGTGCAGGGCTACACCCCAGGGGGGTGCTGGGGGTCAAACCCAGGCTAAGTCAGGTCCCCATGTGAGCTTTTCAGTCAATCCTTGGACAATGAGTTTCCCGGGACATGCCAGTCATGACTTCAGACCGAACAACGAATCCTTTTGATGCGTTTTCATCACATTGGTGAGCCCATAGAAGAAGATGAAGAGCTTTGTGGGTTCGGAGCAATGGTCCCCCCACCCACCCCACCTAACCCCCACCCCTGAGCGAGTCTCCTCCCAGGGAACATGGGTCAGGAGACAGCCATGGTCACACACAGGCAGGGACCGAGCTCAGGGGTGCTGCTAAGAATCTACAGTACACAGATCCGCACAACCGCAAGGACTTGGGCCCCAGTGCTCATCGTGTCAGAGACAACTTGGCTCGGAGGGAAAACACTGTAGAAAACAAACTCACACTCTCTAAAGCTTACAGAGGTAACGCAGATGCCCCGTGCTGACTCGGGGAACCTGGGGGTTACAGTGGTTGTGCTGGGTTCGAACACACCAGCAGTTTCACTAGGAGAAAGGCCGGGTCCCTGAGACCCACGGGGGCAGGCGAGGAGCCAGCATGGGTTCCGTGGCCCAGAGTGGGGTCCCATCTTGTGTTTGAAGTCCTGTCTGAAGGTGGCCCCATGTTGCCATGGGAGGGGGCAGGGAAGACCTGGAGGGGTGCCCCCTCCCGGGATGGGACGGTGGACCCATAAAGCTGGACGCCTCTGCTCCATGGTCCCACAGAGTCTCTGAGTTGACGTGGACTGGACGGCATGGAGCAGCCATCACTGCGCATGGACACAGCCAACTCAAAGATTCCAGGCCGGTACCCCGCTTGCTCCCTTAGGACAGCAGCCAAGCCAGCCCACCAAGAGTGCCACTCCCACATGACAGAGGACCTGCAGCCCCTGCCCACCCCCCACGCTGCCCATGTGCCAGGGCAGAAGCCGCTGGTCCAGGGTGCGGAGAGTCTGGGGCACTGAACACCCAGGATGCCTGCCCTTCCTTCTTTTCCCAGAGAAGCCTGAAATCTACCTTTTAAGGCGAAAGTGCCCATCTTCCCAAACGCAGGCCACCCATTTGGAGGATTTTCCAAACTGCATCAGTCGGAGAGAACCAGGTCCAGGGTCACGGCTCCGGCGGTCGTCAGGGTCCACCCCTATGCTCCTCTTTCCTTTGACAACACTCAAACAAAACACACCAGCCTCCTGCCACCTGCAGGGCAGGACAGAACTGGCCCTGGGGTCTCTGAGACTTATTCTCTGGCGGCAGAGAGACCCAAGTCTTTCTCCTTCCTCAGAGTGACTGGCGGATTCACACTCCGGCCTCGTGGTTCGCAGACCACCGCATAACCACCACACCACCAGCGCTCCTGGCTCCACAGCACCAGCTGACATCGATTAAACTCTCCCACGCAGTTGAGCCAGCTGCAAGCACTCTACCTACGTGAGCTCATTCCGCACCACAACAACCCTGAGCCTGGTCATCACGCTCCTTCCCTCCCCTGTGGCAGGCGTCAGGGGTCAGGGGCATGGAGAGGTCAGGCCTTTTTCCCATGTGGACGGTCAGCGCCCAGGGTCTGGATTGGAACCTGGTCAAGATGACTCGCGCCTACCCTTCGATGTGAAGACACTGCTTTGCCTCCCTCCACACCATGAAACCTCTCACCAACTAGTCACCAGAGACAAGGGTCGGGCCACCTCTGTGGTCAGCTTGCATTGCCCAGGTGCTCAGCAGCTCTCTCAGGCCATCTACGGGGGGGTGGGAGGGTGGGGGTCAGGTGGATGGATTTTGCTCCTTGGAGGGCACCGCATACTTGGGCTGCACAAATGGGGGCTGCTACTGGCATCTAGTGGGGGGAGGCCAGGAGTGCAAATCCCCTTCCGGGCAAAAGACAGCCTGATCCCCAAGACAGACTCAGCGCAAACATCCACAGCGCTGAGGTGGGACGGGAAACTGTGGCAACAAGAGTCTGGGGACACCCCCTGTCTTGCATCTTAACCTTCTCTTCAAGCCCCTCATTTCATTATCCTTCCCGAGCTGTGTGTGCCCTGGGCTCCCATGGTAACCCCATCTCACGGGGCTCACACCACCTGCAGAATCCCAACCACACACTGGGCAGTGCGCTGTGCCCTGGTGGCTGAGGGAGGGGGGCGCGGTCCTGCTGGGAGCGCCACCATCAGCTGGCCGGGTCCTCTACGGTAGATAAGGCTCAGCAGTTTCCAGACAACAGAGAGACCATGAAGACGAGCCTGGACGTCTACTCGTGAAAATCCGCCAATGATAACCCCCTGACTCAGCGTGGGCCGCAGGCTAAGATCCCTGCTCGCTGCTGAGGCCCATGTGGGAGGGAAGACCCCGCCCACACTGGGGCCACATGACTCCAGTTTAGCAACAGCCAGCAACCACAAAGGCTGTGCCGGACCGAAAACTAACAGGGGTCACAGGCATGCGCGCTGGTGCAGAAGCCGAGGCAGGCAGAGGTTAGTGAGAGCCCCGGAAAAGCCATCAGTAAGGTGCAAGGCTCACCCCTCAAGGCTTACACGTGCCTGTAAGGTGAGCTCTCCGTCGGCAGGTGCCTGGGCGGTAACTGCTCCATGCTTGCACGGCAACTCCAGTCTCCGCGAAACACACACGTGACAGTGCCAGGTTTCGTAAAAACAATTTTAATAGAAACGTACAAGATATGAACAAAAAATAAATAATCTTTATCTCGTTTCTAGCCCTGAAAACTGTACATCTGTGGATAAAAATGGTCTAAAATGCAGCTTTCACCCCTCCTTTAAAAAAATTCTAAAGACAGCATCTTTATTAAATTGCCTAGATTCAAATAGACACAGTAAGAGAGAGAAAAGGGACACCACCACCTGTTAACCACACCACAGTCATTCTTTGAAGTTGGCTAACAAGAGCTTCCATCAAAGCAGACGCTCCGGCACACGTCCGACGCCCATGGAAGGTCCGTGTGCATAGGGAAAGCCCATGGCCCTTTGCTTTGCGCCCCTGCTTAACGCTCCTCATGGTTTCCTCAAAGCCACGGCTCACATTCTGAACATGGCAGCTAGTTTTGTTTCAGCCATTCCAGTGAGAAAAAGACAAGCATTAAATATAAATATTCCGTTTTTACAGTGACAATGCAGGATCTTAGACCTGTGCCTTGTTGCATGCTTACAGTTTTCAAGTTACAGCTATTTCCCCCCTATTGATTTCTCTGTTTATACACAGACCACTCGGTCCGTGGGGACTGCTTTGGCTAAGGATCACTTAAAGGTAGCCAATCCCAGCCAGTCTCTTATTTAGAATTCTTATAACACTATCGTTCAGAAAACTGAAGAGTGGGTTTTGGTGACAGAAATCCAAGGCACCATGGACGGCCAGACCAACAGACAAGCCTGTCTCTTGGAAACATAGCCAGAATGCTGCTAGTCAGGGAAGCGGGGGCACTTTGGACTTGGAATGAGGACCGAAAAGGGCCCAGGGAAGGGCATTTGCTCGGTCCACAAGAGGGAGACCTTCTACAAGCCGTGTGGCACTGTGTCTGCCACCATAGGCCCAAACAGAGCCGCTTGGGAGGCCGGGCGCAGGATGGGCAGCACCTCGTTCAGCTGTAAGTAGGATGCTGCATCCACGGCAGCTCAAGGCCAAAACTCCTCCATGAGCCAGAGCTTCGTACTCGACAACCTCCGGCCCTTGAAGGGTGCTTTGCCAACAACAGAGGTAGGCGGGCATGAGCAAACTCGTAAAGGACAAGGGGCTGGGGATGCACTGAGACCACGGAGAGCCAGTCTGAGGAGATCAAACACTCTAAGGGCTGAACAGTTAACACTGGTCTCAAACTGGTCTTACCCCCCCCCCCTTTCTGGAGCCACAAGACCATGTTGAATGGACTATTTATGCATTTCTGGTTGATTTTCCTATACAGGGAAGCTCTTGAAAGCCCACCTGGAGAAGGGGGTGGGGTGGGTGCTGACACTCCTACAGGGAGCATGTTTTTGCCATAAAGAACACTGGTCAATATACAACTGAGGAAAAACTGAACCAGATGTGAGCCCCAGAACCACAAGAGTTTGCATTTGCCCAGAAATGCTATTTTAAACACTCTATATGTTGGTCTACTGCGGGGTATTTTTGGTGGAATAATGCATTCTTGGCATCCTTCAAAGGTTTCAATGTTACAAGGTTATCCGAAAAGAACAGCAAAAATGGGGCTCCCATAACCATGTGGGCCACTCCGGCCAGATCTGGGGGTACACTTCCATAGTCACTGCACTGCACTTAACACAGCAAACTTTCCGTTTCCAATGAGGGTCCCTTATCTTTGGAATGAGGCTTGTCTTCCATGTGGTTGCTTTCAAGGGGGTTTGGGGTCCCCACATGTGCTCCAGGGAAAAGTCAAACCGAGAGGGGAAGTCCTTGAAGCAGTGAAGTACAAAGATAACAGTTTTTTAAACAAACAAACAAACAACTAAAGTCTGGTCATGGGTAAAAGGTTGTGCCTTCTGGGTCCCTTTCTGGGCTGTTACAGCAGCAGCACGCTCTAAGACAATGAAGTTACATGCATAATGCTGAAAGAATTCAAGCCATCCTGTAACCAGCTTTAAACCATCTGCTCAATTTCTTTAAGGGGAGGGGGCATATGTAGGAAGGGAGATTTCTCCTTTGGTTCCCTTACAAAGAGAGAGCTTCTGACACATCCAACTGCAGTTTAGTTTGGAGTAACAACTTACCACTCCTCTCCCCCCTCATGGTTTCTCCAAAAATCTCCCTGTGAATGACCCAAAAGGCAACGGAAGAAGGCACTTACCAAGAGACAAGGAACGTTTTATTTTATATTCTATCTTCCATTTGGCAGAAGCCTTTCAATGTGTGTTTAAAAAAACCAACAACAGTGAAATGTACACATCACACAGGACAGAAATATGTACATTCAAAGTACAGAATAAAGGCCACAGAGGATATACATCATATCTGAATGGCAAGTAGACTATTTTACATTAAATAGTATCTCTTAAAAGCTAGGATTGTTAAACTCAGCTCTCTTCATCAACAGGAATCACTAAAAAGAAACAAATCTGACTTAGCAAACTAAAACAACCTCTTCCTGGTTTTTGTAGAATAAAAACCAAAAAAGTGACACTTTAAGCTGGTTAGTGCTTTTCAATTTCAAGATCTTTTGCAACTCCCTGCAATGGGGGTGGGGGCAGGGCGTAGCCTGTGCAATAAATTAAGAGCGGCTGAGGTGCCTGGGGCCACCGAGGGGCACACTCCCGAGGGGACACATACGATGGCCCCTGTGGGAGACAGGTGTGCCTGCTTTGAGCAGCACAAAGAAACAAAAACCAAAACAACTAGCTGTCACTATCACGTGCCACCACCCTGCACCCTCTGCCGTGGAGTCAAACCTGGCCCTCGACAGGCTCCAGGCCGCAGAGCAGGCCTGCCCCACAGAACGCGGGACCCCACCTCTCTCTCCCACTGCCCACCGCAGGCCAGCACGTCACCACTGAGCCACCGTTGTCCCCTGTGCTGAAGGAACCACAGAAAAACAAGAAAACAAAACAAAATACACGTTAGCGATGCTTCTGAGTTTTGACTCCGTCTTAGTTCCCATGTCTCTGATGAACCAGTAATGCCCTCTCCGGAAAGGGTATAGAAACAGAGGCTGAATAAAGGGGGGGTCAGCAGGAAGTGAGGGGAGAGGGGGCAGGGAAGACCAAACGCATCTTCAAGCTAACATGTCTTTCAGAGCCACACCCTCAAGATGCACCCCCAAACTGGGCTGCTCCGTGGGGCTCAAGACAGGGATGGGGGATGCGTCACACTCCCACGACCAGGGCACAGACCAGGGACACTGGCAGCAAAGATCCCACCTGGACTACAAGAAGGGGCCAGGGCATCCCAGAGAGAGAGAGCACCCCAGAGTAAACTGTGAGTCACTGGACACACGGAGATAGAATTATATTTATATTTATATATGTATATTATATATATATGTGCTATGTACAAAAGACTGAGATATCAGGCACCTTTAAACCACATCTCCCCTCCTCATAAATGCAACTGCTCAAGTACGCTAGGAACAGTTTGGGGTATACCTGCAGTACACTAGGAATAGTTTGGGGTACACTGCAGTACACTAGGAACAGTTTGGGGTACACTGTAGTATACTAGGAACAGTTTGGAGTACACTGCAGTACACTAGGAGCAGTTTGGGGTACACTGTAATACACTAGGAACAGTTTGGGGCATAGCTGCAGTACCCTATAAACAGTTTGGGGTACACTGCAGTACGCAGGAACAGTTTGGGGTACACCTGCAGTACGCTAGGAAAAGCTTGAGTGGGTAGTCTAAACACAGGATCAAGGCATGAGAAGCGGCCACATGTCACTGAACCCCACTCATCCTGGAATTTCAGTAAAAGAAAGAAGCACTGATCCACAAACAAAAACTGTTCGGGAACCTCACCCTACCCCCAAAGAAGTGAACTGCTTCCCAGGAAGACTCCTAAGCTTCCATTTCTCCTCCCCAGAGGGCCCCACCCCCAGGAGAAGTGTCCTTTGGAACTGCGGCCAGCAGCCCAGCCCGGCCCAGGATGGAGTCAGAGAAGGCATGGGGTCAAGGGCAAAGTGCGGATCACATGTAACTTCTTTGTCCACCAGCTTCCCTGCTGCAGGGCAGCACTGAGCACTGAGTGCCAGGCCAGTAGCTGGGTGCCCAGGCTAGGGAACTGTGAATGGAATTCAGGGGTTCTTTTCCCTACAGCAGTGTCATTTATTAACCAAGAATCCCGTTAACATTACAGTATGTTTTCTCTTATAGCCAAGCCAACTCGCCTCCCCCACACATGGTCTAGCATGAGAGCCCTGGGGGAGGATCCCTTCTAGAAAGAGGACATTAGGATTTTTGATATGGTTTCAAGTCCCTGTTGGTACAGAGACATTTAAAGGTTTGTTGGTTTCTCCCTTTCATATATATATATATATATGAAAAAAGTGTATTTTTTAATTTCTGGGATTGGTTCTCTCTACTGCCCAAGTTTCCCTATCTATCAGCGTAGGATCATTGCTCTGTTGAAGGATGGGAATGGATGATAGCTCCCCTACCCCTTCCAGGACTATGAGGTTCTTCCTGTTAACATTTTAAACCACCACTTGAAAACACACAAAAAGCAGGCAGGCAGGCAGGCCCCCTGGGGAAGAAGCTGGTTTGGTTGCTGATATTGCTCAAGACCCCAGAGGGACCGTCTACATTCAGCAGGGCAGTCGCCGTTCCTGTGGGTCACGGAAGCCGCACTGGGCACGGTCTGCAGCCTCGGCTCCAGCCTCTTCCGACTGACCCCACGCGAGTGCCCAGGTTCCTGTACCGTCTGGATGCATGCATGTGACGCCCCAGCTCCAATGCCATCCAAATGGGTTTTGCATTACCTTTTAAAAGATCGACAAAATAAATACTTTTTCTGGCTTCCCTACCCTCACGATATTGCCAAATAATAATTATAATATTAATAATAAAGTACAGAGTTCTTCGATGGGAACAGAAGGGGCAGAGGAAGGGGAGGAGGGGAAGGGGGCATTTCCGGTTGCAGTGGTGGGGAGAGGGGGAGCAGAATATTAAGAAATCCACCCGGAATCACTGTACTTTCTATAAATAAGCGGGTCTCGGGAGCGCGCGGGCAGCCCCACTACTTGCACACGAACTGGTCGACGACCTCGGTGCACTTCTTGCACTTGACGTAGCAGCACCAGTGGAACTTGCAGTGACAGCGCTCCGTCTGCACCGTCTTGAACTGGTCGTAGCCGCGGCCGCAGCACATGAGCTCGCAGCCGTCCATGCCCTCGGACGTCTTGTTGCACAGGCGGCCCTGGGTGCCCAGGGAGCCCGTGCTCTCGTTGCGCACGCAGTAGTCGGGGCTGGGGTCGATGTAGACCAGGTCCTGCGTGGTGGGCGAGTTGAAGCGGCTGTTCACCTGCACCAGCTTGCCGCGGCTGTTGAGCCGCATGGCGGCCGCGCTGTCGTACTTCTCCTTGAGGGCGTCGCCCACCTTGCGGAAGTCTGCCAGCTGGAGCCAGCACGTCTTCAGGCTGCAGGAGCCAGACACCCCATGACACTTACAGGCCACATCGGCCAGGTTGTACACCGTCTGCAGGGAGACAGGAGACGGTCAGCATACAAATCCCGAGGGGGACACCTGCAGGGGAAGCTCTCCTCCCTGACCTTCCGCATGGACCGGGGTGTGGGGGGTGTGGGGGGTGTGACCGGCTGACCTGCAGGTACAGAAGTGCATGTCGAGTGACAGCGGACTCACAGCCACCTGCCTGGTCAGAGGAACACAGGGGCAGCGGATTGGCTGGCAGTCAGCTGACTGCCAGGCCTCTCTTTGGAGGCGCCTCCTGGTGTAGTCAACCCTACAGCCTTCCGTCAGCAGCCAAGTGTGTCTGGGACTCCACAAGGGAGGGGTGTGGCCCAAGGATTTGGTAGCGATCACAGCACTGGAGCACTTCCTAGGTCTCCACCCCCAGAAGCAGTGCTGTCTTCTCAAAGCGGCTACGAATGAGGTGCTGGACTGGGCCTGGTGGCCGCTGTCAGTTCAGTTTGGGTTACTACCTAACAACAATAACTAAAAACGACTACACACTTCCAGAGTGGGAACAGGAAAGAAAAACATTCCTGTTGCTTCTTTCTGGCAAAGACAACCTGAGACCTCACTCCAGGGCTTCTTCCCAATTTCTCGGCTGTCTTATGGATCCATTCCTCCCACCAGCCTGGGAGGGGAGGGCTCGCATCAAGTCCACTCACAGAGCAGAAGGACGGGGACCAGGGAGGGCAGTCACTCACGAGTGGGTCACCACACAGAAGGTCAGTGGTTCAAACCCACCAGCCACTCCACAGGAGAGAGAAGAAGCTGTCTCCCCCCACACGGACGTTAGAAGTCTCAGACACCGGTAGGTCGCTGTGCTTAGAATCCACTGGAGGGCAGTGAGCTACGCTTTCCTTGGACTTGCCCAAGGGCACTCAGCTGCTTCCTGGCGGGCAGGGAGGAGCTGAAGCACAGGTGGGAGCTGGGTTCCAATTTTCCCCAGCTATGGGTACCACTGCTGTGTGCCAGGGGCTGTCGGTCACAAGCCTGTACCCCATAAGCCCTCCCAGTCATGTCTCCCAGCTGGATGACAGATGGTGACAGAGAGGCTGGAATACAGGTGGGGACTGCTGATTTGATCTCACATTAGTTTCCCTGAATAGTGCCCTCAGGCCACAGAGTCTCAGTTACCCTGCGTTCAGGTAACTGAAGCCGTTTTCTGTCTTTGGAGGGGCCCCGGGGTCCTAGCCCCCAGCCTTGTTCTGAGGAAGAAGGAAGAGGTGGATTGCCTGGACAACACCTGGAAGGACAAGTACGGATCCCACCCGTTGCTTCCAAAGGTACATGGCCGGCCGCTGATAGAAAGGTCAGTAGGTCAAAGCCCCCAGCTGCTCTGTGGGGGTGAGACGGGCCCTGGGATATGGTCAGGGAGCATGTCTGTACTGCCTCACAGGGTTGCCAGGATTCAGAATACATTCGGTTTTCATCTCCCAGAGGCAGCACTCCTGGGGCCAGTCCCGGAGCACCACGCCCGGCAGTTCTGCGCTGCACCCTGACAGCCCATGATCTGGTGGAGCTGCTGGAGGGGTGCTGAGCTGCTGCAGAGAACCAGGCAGGGACCTGGGGTCAGGCTGAGTTCCAGGGACACTTCCCCCCAGGGGTCACACGGGCTTCCATAAGATAGGGCCCAAGTGTGTACTCGGTCTGAGCGAGTTCCCTGTGCTCCTCTCCGAAGGGGGGGGAGGGGACGGACAGTTTTGCAAATGTATTTAAACTTTTGCTCTCCCCCAAGGAAAGCAGAGCATGTCCTACGGAGACTCTAATGTGATTTCCTGGCTCTGAGTTCCTGACCCTCCCAGCCTCAGTGTCTGGGATCTTAAAGGGGAAAAATCTCCGCCCCCATGCATAGTCTCTGAGCGCCATCCATAGGTGAGTCTCTGTCTCTTAACTGCAGGCACCAGATGAAATTGCAATGGTCAAGATGCTGTTCCAAAGCCCAAATCCCATCGTGCCACGTGGAAGACCCTTGACCCTCCCAGCCTTGGTGGTCAAGCGTGCAGGGGTGTCTCTAATGTAGAGAGGCCCCAAAGAACTGGGTGGGTGGGGTAGGAAGAGCCTCTCTCTGCCCTGAGTCCCTTGTGGTCCCTGGCAATGAGCACACCTTCTGCACAAAGAACTGCGCACCTCTGCTGAGGGCCTGGACAGTCCCAAGGGTGGTCAGCGGACATCCTGATGCGGGGCACAGGGGACAGCTCTAGTCGCTTGCAGCTATGGTGAGGAAGATGAGGCATGCTTCCTCTAGACTAACAGATGACGGAGGTGGTAGGATGAACAATGATTTTATTCCCAGAAGCAGCATAGGCCCAAATCTGTAGTGGCCCCAACCCCAAACACTGAGCAGAAGCATTCACTCCTGGCTCCCACTAACCTCCTAGTTGGCCTTGGAAGGGCCACGAAATTCTCATTATATCAGTTAAAAAAAAACCCCAAACATCAAATGTTAACAACTGCCTAGGGTTCTGCCTACCATGTGATCCCAGTGGGCACCCACAATTGCCCCGAGCAGTGCCTACCTCCTTATGACAAACTGGCTTAAGAATGACATTTTAAAAACACATCTTTAAAGTAGGTTGTGCTTGTATCAAAATCTAGTTTTCTTCCATGGCACTGATGTGGGTCTCTGGGCCTCGGTGTCCCAAGTGTAGAACAAGGCACAGGGACAAAGGGGTGTTTCCCAGCCTCTAGAGTGAGGGGCAGAGGGCTTTAGGGATCCTTCTAGCCCCCTTTTGTGATTACCTTTCCTTTTCCTCACTCTCCAGGCCCCAAAATGGAAGAGTCAGCCTTTCTCCAGTAAGCTGGGACTGTCTGTGAACAAACCCTGACACTGGTCTACAATATTCTATGCTGCTAACGAAACTGGACTCTTCCTGGAAAAGTTCTTATACAAACCTGCCCAGAACACCTCTGATCAGGGGTCTAATGCTTGGAGGACAAAGGGACTGGACAGGGAAAGTTGGGGAGCGCGGGTCCCCCTGGGATAAACAGCTCCCTCTCTCTCAGAAGGCTAAGTCAGATCCCAGAGGTGGCTCAAAGGGAAGGGACAACTCCAGCAGCACTTCTATTTCGAGGGACTGGTCATGGGGGACTCAGTGTCAGGGCAGGCTGGTGGAAGAGGGGGTCAAAAGTGTGTGTGTGTCCTGGGTGTGGTCTATCTGGGGAGAGGCCAATGGGTGGGTGGGCCTGTGTGAGGAAAGAGATGCCAGGACACACACACACACACACACAAAAGCACACACAAGATGCCAGGAGACAGACACATACACACACACACACACACACACACACACACACACCATCTGAGGAGAAAGAGCAGAGGGCAGAGAAAAAGAGGGATGGGGGGCACCCAGGGGTGCAGCACTCACCCGGCGGCCGGCCTCGTTGTTGTGCAAGTTCATGAGGATGCGGGCACTCTCGTAGGACCCCTTGGCGTGGATGCGCTCCCGCTCCCGCGCATCCACGAACTCCTTGGCGAAGCGGTAGCCATAGTCAATGTTGTCGCCGCAGCCCCCCCACAGCCAATCCCGGGGCAGGTCCTTGGGGCGGGCGGCCCGGCTGCAGCCGCAGGTGGACAGCTCACCCTCCCTGCAGGCACGACTCATGGCGTTCACCACCCCCGCGGCGCTCACTGCATAGGTGAAGGCTGTCTCTCTGCTGCCTGCGGACAAGGAAACCGGTCACCAGGGCCTGCAGGGCCCACCCGCCCCGGGCCCTGCAGGAGGGGCAGGGGCACCCACCTCCAGAGCCTCCTGTCAGGGCAGCCCATGGCAACAGGGGGGTTGAGGTGGGTGCCGAAGTTAGGCTAGGGCAAGGAAACCCCCAACCTCAAAGGCACCCCCAAGAGCCTCCACCCCCTGGGCCTTGGGCCCCTCTTGACAGGAAGCAGGAAGAAGCACATAGATCACAGCAAACCCCACACTCCTGGGGTCCACGGAGCTCAGAGCAGCCCCTGCGGGCAGGCGGGAAGGCAGGCAGGCGGGCGAGGCCTGTGATTGCTGACAGTAGAAAACCCAGCCTTTCTCCCGAGGAGCTGCCGATCACGTGGATCGCAGCCCACACACATCAGCACCACGCCACCAGCTCAGCTCAGCACAGGAAAGACTGGCAATGGCCTTTGCACTGACATACCAGGGCCCAAGACTGCCTTCTACGGGTGCCCTCTGTGGCTCTGTCACTCCCAAATTCTCAAATGGAGGCCACCCCTCCAATTAAAAAGCAAGGCGTCTTCCGGAGACCTCGGGGCCAGGAGAATTCCCGTATGCTTGGGTTGACATTAGTAGTGTTTCACTTTGCGTTCCACAGATGCTGAGGGATTCAAGACCCCTGAAAGCTTTCCAAAGCCCCCAAAACAAACCCACCGCCAGTGAGTCAATTCCGACTCACTGTGACCCGCAGGGCAGAGCAGAACCACCCAGGCATCTGTTTCTGAGGCTCCTGCTTCTCCCCGAGACTCCGCCCCTTCAGTCCTCTTCCTCCTCGGTCAATCTCACCAGAGTGCTCCAGAATAAAGCTCTTTCTGTGCCACAAGCCCCTTCTACACCGCATCCTGGACCACCACAACTGGCACCCGCCTCTTCTCACATCCAAATTGATGGATATGGTCACATCTCAGTCAAGGATGTCTGTTTTGTAAACAGCCTGGTGCTCTTTCACAGCCCCACCCCCACCCCCCATAGCCTCTGCCTCAACTATAAGAATGACAAGAGGATGGGGGGTGGTGAGCAGACAATCTGGGGGAAGAGAAGAGAAAACCCGAAGTTTCCTCCTTCCCAGTGGCTTGTGAAGCATCTCTGTCTGGAAAACAGGCAGAGGAGCCTTACAGTGGGGGGAGCGGGGGTGGGGGAATGGAGGCAAAGACACGTGTTAGGTTGTGATCGGCAGGGTCAGCAGTTTGAAATCACCAGCTGGTTCCCTGAGTCTAGCCTTTCTACTCCTGTCAACTGCCACCATCTTAGGGGGTCAGCAGGGAGTACAGGGTGACCGTGGGCCTCTCCACGGGTCACAGAGGCAGCTCACTCAAGAGTAAGTTGTACAATGAGAGACAGGATTCACGCCTCCTGAGCCAAGGACGAGCCTGGAGCGGGCAGTGGGGTGCAGGGAGCCTCACTTTCCTCAATGGGAAGATATGGGAACTGACCTGACATTGGGGAGGAGAAGCCCCCTTCTTGCACTGAAATCCCCAAACCAGAATCTCTCCCTCCTACACTTGGTCTAAGAGATTGGGGGAGAGGGATGAGCACCCAAAGTTTGTAGCCTCAGCCAGACCAGAGGGTGGCAATGCCAGGCCAGGGCCCTTCATGAGGCCTTCTCCTGGACCCCAGGCCCAAGCCTCCATCCACAGCCACTTGTAAGCAATAGCCCTTAAAGGCCAAGGCCCCGATGAACCACAGATCCACTCTACCCACTCTGAACAGGGCAGATTCCAAGGGTGTGCTGGTGGTTGGCACAAGGACCCAGGATCCAGCTCCTGTGTGGCTCTGTGTCTAAGTCTACCAGCCTGCAGGAGAGAGGCCCAGAGAGTCGGTCAGGGGTGGGAGGGAAGGGGGAGGGAAGTAGGAGAGAAGACAGATTCTGGGGAGTTATCTGCGGATTAACACTGATAAAACAGCAAGTGCTGGGTCCCTGGGGGGAGTCCTGCAGGTGGCCTAGGTTACAGCTGGGGGAAGAGGAGAGACAGCAAGCCCACAGGAAGGAGGAGAAGCAGACCCTCTCCCCAGGAGGGTACAGAGAGCAGACAGGGGCTTTGATATATAAAAGCACAATCAGGCTGCTTTTTAACAAGTCTATCTCAAACACCCCCCACCCCCACCCCCACCCTGAGACACACACACACACACACACACACAGCAGAAGATAAACTATCTGGACTCCCGGTACTGGCAAAGGAAACATCCCTCTGAAAAGTACTGGGGGAAGATCATCCTGAACCGAGTCATCCTGGCTGGAAGACTGCTCAGTCTGTGAAGTTAGGCTTCCTTCTCTGGGTCTCTACAGCTAGACAAGGGTGCCCACACCCCTTCCACAAGGGCCTTCTCTGTATCCTTTCACAGTGGGCAGACAAAGAAGAGCAGGACAAAGACTGGGGGAGAGGGGAACACGATGAAAAATGAGTGAGCGTCCAAATGGAGCCCCGGCAGCCAGGACAGCAGCAATTGTGTGTCCTGCCTCCTTCCAGGCAGGGGGCACCTCAGAAAAGGGCCTGAAGGAGGGCGGGTGAGCCAGGCTTGTGCAGACGGCCATTATTGTCCATGGCCCTGGGGTACCAAGAGCTTTGGGGATGGGCCCATATATACCTCCCAGCATCGCGGCCTTTACATTTTCCCTGTGCTCCTTCTCCTCGGAAGCACGTCCATCTCATAAAAGGGAAAGTCGACATGCAGGGAATGCCCCTCTGCTGCAGCACTTTGCAACCTTCCTCATGCCACAACCCTTTCATATAGTTCCTCCTGTTGTAGTGACCCCCCCCCCCAACCAAAAAATTATGTTCGTTGCTACTTCATCACTGTTATTTTGCTACTGTGATGAATCTCGGTCCCAGTATGCGGTACCCCCACCCCCAACCCCCCGTGCCCCACCAGGTACCCAGTAGCACTGTCCACCTTGAAAGGGAAGGCACTGACTTGGGGAACTGAGTCGACAGAGACAGATGATGCACACACTCTCATCTTCCCAAAACATCAGCTGACTTGGTGACAGGACCTGCAGGCGCTTCTTGGGAGACCCTCAAGAGACAGCACTCTCACCCACGTCCCTTGGACGCAGACAGCACTACAGCACAGAGGAGGGAGAGCCGGCCTGCCAGTGGACTTGGGCAGATGATCAAATGTGGGTCTGACACCCAGGGTTCTGTCTGTCCCCCAAGGAAGGAGGTTCTTTGACTCTTGGGCCACATTTTAAATAAATCTCCAGCCAAACTCTATTCCACTTAGCAAATGATAGCCTTATTCTGAATACTTTGGCCCCAAACAGGCAGCCTAGGACAAGAAAGGTATCTTAAATCAAAGCTGTGGTCCACTGACGGGGAGCACGGAAAGCATTTCCAATAACTGGTCACCATCAGAGGAGCATGGGTTTTGATAACTCACATCCATACACAGGAAAAGTTTCAAAGCACATAAGCCAGAGAATGCGTGAAGCAAAGAAAATGGACAACTCACCATTCTGGCACAGTCGAACAAACAAGTAAGGAAACCAACAAACAAAACAGGTTGTAGTTCGCCATGTGGAAATACAGGAAGACTGCATGCCACCCCACCTCCAGTTAACCAGACAAGAGCGCCCACATTCAAGGAAAACTCGCGTATTTCTGACGCTGCACTTCTGGATTCAGATCCCAGCACCTACATTAGCACATTTTAATCATTAACAGAAAGGACAAAGCCCTTGGAAACCTCACAGGCCGAGGCTGCGGCCCACTCGGCCATTCAATGAGAGAAACAGCTTCTCGTAGGTATTATTTTAGTTTATGAAGCTGCGTGGCTCAGGCAGCCAACGACAACTCTTTTTTGTTCTTAATGAATGCACTTTTCAGGTTTCGTGAAAAAGCATTTTAACCCTCCATGATGGACACGGGGCCAACTTCTTATCTGCAATCATGATAAACAGTTAATTGCTTTGATAAATTGCTGGTTATTTTAGAAGTCACAGCAGTCATGTTCATTATAAGGACTTGTTTGCATAAAAGTAAAGAGACCTTAAATATCCACACTAGACACACACACACACACACACACACACAAACAAGGCCACATCTATCAGAGTATTGTACCCTTCAAGGTTAAGCCAAACCAGAGGCAACCTAATTTTTCAAAATTATTGCCTTTACCCCCATTTTAGTATTATCATCCCTCTGAAACAAGTAACATATCTAAAAAGTAAGAATTGGAGTGTGTTATCTTTAACAACACCTTTAAAAAGGAAGTTTCTAGGTTGAGACCCTGCCTTTCTGGATGGTTATCAATCGCCCAAATCAGAAATGCAAATGGGATAACTTCTAATTGAGATTCCTTCTGGAATTAAAATAAAAGCTTTTAGCATACATATTTTAAAGCATCTTTAACAGGAACATTGAAGCCTCTTTCACACTTGGCATTCTGAGAGATGACGATTTTCAGTTGTTTGGGACATTTGATGATGGCTTGAGTTAAGACACTTCAGTGAGGCCAAAGGGCTTTTAAAGTTTAAAAGACTCAGCCACTTTCGAGATACCAAAAGGAATGTTCTGCTTCTGTTTGAAACAAAACTTTGTTCACAAAAAAGTGAGCGCCCAGTGTCTGCGAGCCAGCTTCTCTTGATTTAGGTAAAGAAACCTCGAAACTTATCATCAGCGGAGGGAACCAGAATTAACACCAAGAGTAATCGTGACAAAAATCTCCAAATCTGTTACCCAAACTGTAAGGTACCCACAAAATCAAGGATATTAATCAATCAATACTCGTGCATTTTCTAGGAAAAAAGTATGTCTGTGTATACACACACATACACACACATATATATCCACGAACACATTGCAACATGAAACGGTTTCCTACCTATCTGCATGACCCTGCCAAAGACAGAGGTGTTATCCACCGTGCTGCAGTTCCACCTCCGATGTCGGAATTGATACTGGCATTCTTTGATGCCCGTCTTGGCACCTTCTCCGATGTACTGCATGTGGTCCTGGTACAGGTGGCACAATTTCTTCTGCCCTTGAGACAGTCCCGCCAGTTGGCTGCAGAGGGGCTGAGCGCCTATGATATAGACTTCTGACATCTGAACGGGGTTATTCATACCGAGCGACCTGGAACAGGGAGGGGAGATGCACACTGAAGATTTACATGGGCGCCTGAGGCAGGCCCCGTATGCGTGTCAGCAGCCCCCCGCCGAAAGTACACAGATGCTTTTCAACTCCCGCTTGTCCTCAGGACAGAGCCTGAGGAGGGCTTTGTGCAACATCTCTGTCTGTGCTCCACTCAAGCAGAGGCGCTGTGCAACCCCCATCCCGCCAGCTGGCCCCTGGGTTGGGGCTTCCTTGCCCGTTGCCACATGCCTGAACCCATCTTTGTGAAACTGACTCAAAAAGGGGGCAAATGTAGGTTTCAGGGCCGGGCCTCTGGCATTAGAGAAAGTGACCCGCCCTGCCCCACAAAGTGGATGGACTGCACAACTTGAAGACGCACAACTGCCCACCGGAGGCAGGCTCAGGAGCGGGTGGAAGGGAGCAGTTGCTTCTGAGGGACAGAAGACTCGGAGGCAGGGACATAGAGAAGGAAGAAAAGGCAGCACATTCCAGGACCTGTTCAAAGGGTTCCTTATGCGATCATCAAGGACCCCAAACAAGGGAACCAGGGAACAGAAAGTCTGTTTGACAGTCAGGGGGAAAAAACACTGTTCGTGTACAGAGCAAAAATATCCAGAACACCGTCAAAAATAATGCTCCGGATATAGTACAGTCCGGCGAGAAAGCCCACAGCAAAAAAGAAACTCTCCTTTAGGGGCATTGACTACTTCAAGTTAACCTTCCTTTGATCACCTTTCAAGTCCAAATACGGCCCCATTTGGAGTTTAGTTGTTTCCCTAGAACTCTGCCTACCTCAGACCCTGTAGATTAATAATCTCAAGTGACAGAAAATAAAATCTGAAACTCACTTTTACTACCCAGAGGTGGCAAAAAAATAAATTTTATAGATAGGTTTATGATGATACAGGACATGCATTTGCTCCCCTTTATTATAAGATGTGCTGCAAGCACCCAGCCTGACACAGGCCTAGAGTTTCTGAGGTTCCAATTCCCTGTGGAGCAGAAGGTAAGCATTACAATACGGAGGAGATTCAAAGAGAACTTACAGATACATCTGCCACATAAACATGCATATGCACACAGAGAATTAACGTATGTGTGTGCCTGCGCACCCCGAGTTCCATTCTTCTACTGGAAATGTCCCATTATCATCAAGCACACAAATCTCATTCCCGCCACCGTCAAACAGCATCAAGGCACTTACCACCAGGAGCTGGCCTCGATGACCACCTGGGCGACGGAGAAGAGGGCCGCCAACGCCATGAGAAAGGACCTGGACGGCATTGCACGGCCAGCGGTCCCCAAAGCAGCTCCTGGGCTTAATGTTCCAACGGACTTCTGCGGAGGAAAGAAAGGAGAGGTTTATTACCTCTCAGATAATTTTCAAGGATACAAGTTAAACAACAGGAGCATCCGGGTCTCTTAAGTTTACTGTCGATTGACTGCGATTCTCCTCCGTGAGGTTTCTGATGGCAAGATATAGGCAGTTTCTGTTTCCAAATTAATCCACCCACGCAACCTCACCAGGAAATCTGATTTCGCTGGGATCTTGAGCGCCGGGCACGCCAGCGATTACAAACATGTCTCAATGCTGTTGAGTCAAAGCCCCGGTGCCAGGCGCTGCCTCCTCCTTCCTGCTCGCCGGCGGCCCGCACCCCCTCGCTCCCCTCTAGGTCCCTCCGCGGGCATTCACGCGGACCCCGCGGCCACCCTCATCCTCTCCCGGACCTGGGCCGCGCAACAAGTGGCGCCGGGATGAATTCCATGGGCGAGGGGAGAGCGCGGAAGGACGGCGAGTGCAGCGCGCGCCCGCCCGCCCGCCCGCCCGGCGGCTGCGGAGGAGGCGGGGTGGCCAGCGCCGGTGGGGGGTGGGGGCAGGACGCGGGAGGGAAGGGCAGGGGGTGGGGGGCGAGGCCCCGGGGACCGGCGAGAGCTGGAGAGCCCAGCTGGGAAATGCAGCTCCGAATTAACATCGTATGTTTCATAATCAGTTTACGGGCCGATTTGGGGAAGCCACTTCCAGATGGGAAAGGCAGGCCAGGCTTCCTTCAGGACGCGCTCCAGCCAGCGCGGGGTGGGGAGGAGAGGGTGAGCGAGCGAGCAAGCGAGCGAGCGCAGGGGGCGCAGAGGAGAGGCACAGCCTCGCCTAACAAAAGAAAGGAAAGCAGGGCCCCCTCCCCCCTCCCTGAGGTCTTGGGTGGGGTATATACTCTGAGAAGCGCAGGGGGACTGGGTCCCGCAGTTCTCGGACAGAGTCCACTGCCCCGGCCCAAAGCAACACGCAGCTCGCAAAGCTTGTGCCTTCACTTGCCCTCCGCTCCAGAAGGCTGCCCTGGGGGCCGAAGTCCTGCACAGGAGGGGCTCCAACTTCCCTGGCCTTAGTCTGGGGTACCAGTGGAGACTACATCGCAACCATGGGGCAACTGCCACCTTCCCCCTTCCACGCAGGCTTCTCCAGGCCAGTGTAGACTCGGGTGGGTCTGTCCCAAAGGGATGGGGGGGGGGGGACGTGCCTTGCAGTGTGAGGCACACACTGGTGCAGATCAACCCCCTTCGGAGTTAATCCGGCCCATGGGCCCTCCCGCCCTGGCTGCGCCCCTGAAGTCCAGGGGCAAAGGTTCCCATCATAAAGAATTTGGGGGCCAGGAGGCGACCTTGGAAGCTTCCACCATGGCTCCTCGGCACTGACGACTTCACCACCTGTAGGCAACCCGTGGAGCTAGGCAGCAGGGGACGCCAGTGGGAGGAGCGGGCTTCCAAATGTTCCTTTTTACATCTCCGATCAGTGTAACCCGGCCGCCCGTGATGTGCCGCCCGCAGCCCAGGAGGGAGCCTCTTCCTCGGGAACGGAAAAGCGAGCCTCCTCCTCCCGAAGGGCCCTGCCTGAACCTGTGCCAGTGGCACCCACAGGAGGGCCGATGGCGGCGCGCCGCAGAAGCCGGAAGGGGCTGGGGGCGCTCAGTAGCACCTCGGGTCTTCAGGAGAAGCAACACTTCTGTGGTCCCCAGCGCCTGCTCACCAGGGCTTGCTGCCCACGGCCCAGTCCACCCCACAGCCGAGCAGAGAGAGGGACTCATCTTGGAGAGCAGAAACCAGAGGTTCCCCTAGTTTAGGAGAGCGCAGGCACGGTCTCCCTCCCCACCCCCGCCTGAAGTGTCAAGTTTCCTTCCCCCGTGAGGGGGTGGGCCGCCAGGTCTGTCTCTCTCTGAGGCCCAGAAGGCTAAGTCGACTCTCCCCCAAGGTGGCCGGGCCGCCTGGACTGGCTGGCGCACCCTCGGACACACTCATGTGCACTCACACGCGTGCACACTTGCTCCACCGTGCTCAAGTCCTCGGGCCGGATTGCGGCGGGCAGCGCACTTTCCCATCTTCCTGACAGGCGGGGCATGCGGGGCGGGGCGCGGGTAGGGAAGAAATTGATAACAGATTCTGAGGATTACAGCAGATCTCTTTGTTAGAGGCGAGGCCACACTAACAGAACCTACTCCTGGCCTGACGCCCTCAAAGAGGGTCCACCAGTCACTGAGAAGAGCCAAGGGGGAGAATCACCATCCGGTGTCCAAAACATGGGTCACCCCTGCTCCGGACCAGGAAGCCACCAGGGTACACACAGGAGATGGAGCAGAGGGAAGTACTGTAAGTACTCTCTACCCTGGACCCTGAGCTCTTTCTGGGGAAGCCCCTTGGCCATATTCCTGCTATAATCTCCCATGCAACAATCACCTCTGGCCACCCCCTCAATCCCTACAAAAAGCACCGTAAATTAAAACAAAAAAACAAAAACAAAAAAAAAACTCCAAGAACCCACGGCAAGCCAATAAGTAATAAATAACGACGCGGTCAGAGAAAACATTTCTGCGTGTTTACCAAAAGATCTGATCCGAAAGCAGCTTCCAGAGAGGTTTCATTTTATACAGTCACACCCTGGAAAGCAAAAGTTCTGGGTGCACGCTGAGTTTCCAGAGAGCTGGCTAAATGGAGCCAGGAGGAGGCACACACACATTGCTCCTACTTTAAGTGGGGTAAAGCAACAGGCTCCAAACACCTCAATGGTTGGGTGGTTGACGGTGGGGCATTTACAAGCCTTGTTTCTGGCCCAATGCAATTCTAGATCCCACGGAAGAGATTCCTGGGATTGTGGAAGGGAGGCAGAGACAATGCAAAGAAGCACAAATAGAGGGGGGTGGGTGACAAGACCCTTGTCATTGGAGGCAGTCAGCCTCTAAAGAGAAAGAAGGGGTGCAAAAGCCAAGCAGAGAAGCTCCACCCCTCAGCCACCTTCAGTCCAGGACAGCGGCCTCCCAAATCTGGGGGGAGTCCAGTAAGATGAGAGGAGTCAACTGGGTAGAAGACATGAAGTGAGCCTGGGCTCTGGGGCGAAAAGCAGGATGGGAAATGCCAGGAAGAACCCCGCTTTAGGTGGAAAGGGAATTGTGTTCTGCCACTGCAACAGGGGAGGTGTTGGAGCAACATGGCAAACCTTGGTTTTGGGGACTGAGGGGAAGGAGGGCAAAGAAGAGATGTTCAGGGTTCTCACTTACTAGGCCTTTGCCCTTAGGAAGGCTCCTCTGGGAGCCATGATAGAGACAGCCAGGGTTCCCAGGAACTTGTGTGGGGACCAGAACCAGGGGCACCAAGGACACCTCTAAGAAACTGTATGATTCAGTTGGGGGGGGGAAGGCGAGATGAGAAAAAGCAGGAGAAGTTCAAGTCAGTGCAGGACAAGTAGTGGGCCCTTTCTAGTGCCCTGGACACAGATCCAGACAGACTCAGCACCAAGAAGGCTCCAGGGAAGAAAGGCCTGGCTCCCCTGATTCTAGACTAGGCCTTTCAGGTCCCAGAGCACAGGCCCCTGCCCCCACCACTTCAACCTCCTCACATAGGCTCCCAGACTCTCCCTGAAGGCTCCTCTCAGTTCGGAATTGTGCACTGAGGAACTGCATCCTTTCATACCTCAGGCCAAGAGAGAGGAAGTAATGAGTGTGTGGGGAGAGAGAAAGAGAGAGAGAGAGAGGGAAAGGGAAACCTCGACCTCCCCTTCCTGGAGAGAGTTCCTAAACAAGGAGGTGCTACCAATCCTCAGTGTGGCGACGGGAACCAATTTGTGCAGTCAAACCCATGGCCCCTTCCCCATGGTGCAGCTGGTCCTCACCAGACATTCTGAGGGCCCAGCAAGGTGAATGGGGCTGGGGACTGGGAGTGATGGAGAAAGCAGCAGGCAGCTGCTTGCTTCCCCAAGGAAGGGCAATTCGGAGGTGTCCTACCTCCTGGTGTCCAACAGAGGGCAGCCGGCACCGCACAGCAGGGAAGAAAGGCATCCTGAGCGGACTAACCCCTTGTGCACCAGGGTGCACTAGTGAAAAAGGAGGGGAAAAGGCAATGGGTGTCCGGGCCTGGTTTGGGGAGGGTCTTCCTTCGGAGGGGAAAAGGGTGGGCCTAAAAGGCTCCTTTGCCCAGAATCCCAGAAAAGCTGGTCCTTTATACCCCTCCCCCCCGCGGGGCAGGGGTCCACATACAGGGGCACTTTACACACCTAACTGCCCCTCTTCCCAGCTCCTTCTCAGCAATGTTCCCTAGAAACTGATCCAGGCAGCCTGGCAGCCCAAGGCTCTGCTTCTGGCCCGCTCAGCAGTGAGTGTGACTGTGGGCAGGCCAGGCACTGACTGCCCAGTAGGTGTGATCCCAAGCGGGCAGCAGCAAGTTCCAAAAGGCAAGATGTCCATTTAAAGACAGACAAGAGCAAACAGAGGGGCTGGAAAACCGGACGGCGGGGGTTTTTCCGGTCTTTTTATTTTGTTGTTTTACCTTTATTTATTTACTTATTTGTTTTCTGTCCTCAGTTAAGGATATTTATTTGCTTTTAAAAACATCCTACCCAGCCCTAAGAATTCTCTAGCAAAATGAAAAGAAGATCAGCAAAGGAAAACTGGAAATTGGAATAAAGGCTCAGAAGAAAGAGACAGAAGAAGAAAATGTGTTTGGAAAACAGCAAGTTCCACTGCAAGAAGAAAGGTTAACTTTTGGTAAAAAGTGAACTCTCAGTGACCTTCGGAGTATGTGACTCGGCTTTAACACACAACTGACAATTAAAACAAACACGGGTTCACAAACTGCCCCCTACCCGCTCTCTCAACGCCCAGGCCCCAAAAGTCTCCAAGGAACGAGGCAGACGCCTCGCAGGGAGCCCGGGTGCGCTCGCCCGCTGGGCAGCCTGGATCAGAGGCTGTCCGCCACCTCCACCCCCGCCACTGCGGCCCAGGGCCGGACTCACCCGGTGGCGGCTAATAATGCTAATAACACGACCCAGCTCCCCGCGCCGGGGTGCGCGCTGGCCCTCGGCCAGGCACTCTTAAAGGCGCAGGGTCCCGCCGCACGCCGGCAGCCGGGGCCGAGACGAACCTTGCCGAGCGGCCTGCGTTTGGATGGAGGTGGGTCCTGCTCAAGGCAGCAGGGCCCGAGTCTGGCTGCGGGGTTCCCTTCCCTTTTCCAAGCCGGGGCCACACACCCTCTCCGTACCCGCGCGGTGGGCATTCGGCAAATATTTGTTGAATTGAATCATTTTCCTGTTACTGAAATATACATAGTAAATTACATTCAAAGTTCTCAATTGTTCTCCCACTCCCGCTATCGCTCTTCTCCAGTTGTTCTCCGGACGAACATCTTCAAAGGTCGAAAGGTTTGTAGAGCGGCTGGTTGGGGCAGGGAGAGGTTTCCCCGGACACAGGCAGCGCGCTCAGGGTGGAAGGCAAAAGAATAGGGGTGCTTGCCGGAGACTCGGAGCTCCAGCCTTGCAGGGCGGTAGGAGAAATGGAGGGTTAGGAAGAGCTAAGGGAATTCGACTAACTTCTAAGGGGGGAGGGGAGAGTATGGGAAATAAATAGCGCAGAGTAGAAGCGGCGCACTGAACACCTACCTTCATGGCGAAGGGGAGGGGGCGCGGGGAGGAAGTCGCCCCCCGGGCGAGGTAGCCGGCGAGGACAGCCGCGGAATCCAAGTGGAGCGGCCTGGCTCAGCCGAGGGGCTGATCGGGCGGAGGCCGGCGGAGGGCTTCTGCGGAGCTCCGCTGGTGGACGCAGCGAACCAAACCTCCAGTGGGCAAAGTCGTCCAGGTCCGGGCGCCCGAGCTGCAGCAGCGCTGGGATGCCCCCGCGAGCCGAGGAAGCGCCGGTGCCCGCGACCAGGCAAGCAAGGGGCTGGGCCCAGCCAAGGCACTCGGAGGGAGCCGCGGGTCTGGCGAGGGCGCGCAGGCGACTGTTTCGCGGCGAGGCGCTCCCTCTCCAACGTCCATCAGCGACGGCGGTAATTAGGGCTTTCCAACCCCAAATGTGGGCGTGATTGTGCAAAAGACTTTACAACAAATAATAAAAGAAAAAATTCTTCACAAGAGGGTGAAAAAAAAATGCCCACTATTCCACTCTGGCCCGGGGCGGCGGCGGCGGCGGCGGGGGAGAGGGGGGGGTCCGTGCGCCCAGGTGCCCCCAGTTCATTCACCTCGCGGATTCGGCAAACTCCCGGCGGCTCCCTCCTCCCGATCTGCAGCTCCTCCTCTCCGAGCTTGGGGCCGAAAAGTCGGCTTCTAGGCGCTGATGCCGTGGCCGCAAGTGTGTGGACGTCTGTGTACACGGGTGCGCGCACACACACACACACACACACACACGTCTGTGTACACGCGCACACGCACGCGCGCGCGCACACACACACCCCGCTTTGCGGCCACGGAACACTCAGACGCGCGTGGCTTTTTCTCCCGGAGATGTCGCTGAAAACGCACAAGTCGCCATCCTCGCTATGAGAGTCAACGCCAACTTGTGTCCTTTCATTTTGGGGTCTGGCAAAAAGGGGAGCAAAATGGGTGGCAGTCACCCCCGGATGTTCAGCCGCGCGGTGGGTTACAGGGGACGGACGATTGCCCCCTGGGAGGTGCTGGTTCCCCCCCTCCCCGCCCCCTTCTTTCTCTCTCCGGGTTAATCCTCGTCTTTTCCCCGCCTTTCTAGGGCGAAGGCGCTTGAGAGCAAGCGCGCAGCGAGCGCGGGGCTCAGCTCCGGCGGTCCATGGCCGGCGCGGCCGCCCCCCTCCTCGCTCCGCGCGGGCTGGAGGGGCGAGGGAGGGAGGGGGCGAGCGGGCCGGCGGGCAGGCGGACAGACAGAAGGCGTCCCGGGCCAGAGGAGCTTGCCGGTGGCTGCGCACCGGCCGGACTCTGCACGGCGGAGGCGGCGCC